>JANHJO010002111.1:165356-177329 GCA_032468235.1 Pseudoxyrhopus heterurus | reverse complement strand
GAGACATGATCTATTTGGCCAATTCAGGCTTCACCCTAGCAGTGCTTCTATTTCATTTCATATTCATTTAGATAAGGTGGATAATATTTACTGTTCATATAAATATATTATTCAGTCAGTCTACCAACACTGCTTGCATTATTGCCTAATAAAATTATGGAGACATTAGTGGCATTGCTGCATCCAGTGATAAAATTTCCATCATGCTGCTGACACTCATAAAACAAAAGCTTCTCTTTGCCAAAGTACCATCTGTCCTATTGAACTTGGGACTTTTCTAGGCATTGGTCAATGGACAGTATCTGGTAGGGAATAAAACTGAAGCAAAGTGATAAGAAAAGAAAGAAAGTGGAGTCTGAAGTTGAGCACCTGGTATGTCAGGGATTATTGATTATATTGGCCAAAATTTATTTTGTGCAAGTGCATCCCATAGTAAACCCAAGGTCTTTCATTTTAAGTCCAATAAAATATCTATAAACTCACTAGCTGGCAAGTAATCATATGCCAAGTTTCTAAAGAAATGGGATGTAGACTAATAATAAAAAAAGTAGAATAATACATGTTTACAGCTTATGGTTATTCATAGAAATAATGGAAGGTTGTAAATATATTTTCTGAGAAAGAGGGAAAGTTGACTTAGTATTGATGTACAGCAGTTCACAATCGAGAAAGCAAGGTTTTTATAGATACAGAGTAATCAGATTTTTTTTTACAGAATCTATATTAGGAATCATCAGATGTGCATAGCCATATCTTATTCTATGGGGTTTGAGCCATATACCAGGGATTGAACTCGTGGATCATTGCACGTAAGATAACAGTATGGAGTGGATTAACTATCCAGATCCCAGCGATTATTGTATTGAAGGAAGAAATATACAGAATCTTTCAGAATTCTATATACAGTTCATGTTGCCTTAAGCTGTCATAGTGTTGCAAATAGCAAAATCACCCCCCCCAAAAAAATAGGGAAAAAAAGAAAACAATGTAGAAATAGGACTCATGTAAAACTCCATACATGGGACATGTCGTAATGATATAATTCAACATATGTATGTGTGTGCGCGAGCATGTAGCAAAGGAAAATTGTATCACATTGTCATAGAAAAATTAGATGTGTGCCTTAGTCATTTACTAGTAAGTATGCTAAAAGGAGATTTCTGTTACACCTGATTCTCTTTTTAATTGAGTCTTGGTTTAATGGGGAAAATCAATGGCCTGTACTTGGGAAGTGGGACAAGGTCAGATTGATGAAAGCAGTTTTGTGATACAAGCCATGCTTCTTCTCTATATGGTCATTATCTCACACATGCTCTTTAAAGAGTCAGATCTTGCAGCACAGCAGGGGTATCAAACTCAGGTCATCATGGTGGCATCATGTGATGTACCGGGACTATTTTCCCTTCACTAAACCAGGCATGGGCATGGCTAGTGCATGACGCATCTGGCCCATGGGCCGGGAGTTTGTACAGCCCTGCAGTACAGCATCAAAAGCAACAAGTTCCCCTAGAAGCCACTGAGGAGAGTGCTAATCACTCATTTGATACCATAGGCATGTCCATCTCTTCTTGTTGAATAATGTTTTGGAAGAGACTTGCTTCCAAGTCAACTTATGTAGTATTACCCTCTGGCTCTTACTTAAGGTTGCACTACATTTGGATTTAAAAGAAATCATTGTTTTGCTATTCAAATGTATACAAATAAAGCATTTTGAAACTACTTTGAGGGTTAAGGTGAATATAATTATCAAAGATTTTCATTTGGTTGTAAGTCGGCACCAACACTTTGAAAAACTTGAGATTTATAAAGCATTTGATTCAAATGTTGGTTTTAATAAAGCATGTCATATGCATACAAACAAAACAAAAACAAAAACTCATTTCAAGACTGGACTTTCACTTAATCTTCCTAATCATAGACAAACCTAAATTAGAATGGCCTTTTAAGGAATCAGATAGCATCTACCAGGATTATACTCTGAATCGATCTATTATATAGGAGATCAAAGATAGTGGAAAAATATGTGAACGCTTATGAGTGACCAAACAAAAACGTAAGAGATAATGAGTAGAACTTGACAAAAGTTTGGCAAACAATGGAAGCTTGACATAATAGAAACTTAACTTGTTTTTCAGACTTCTACCAGAATAGAGTTTTGTATGCAAAATACTGGTATTAGCTTGACAAGTTTCTTATGGATATAGAAAACCATATATTCAGAGAAATGGCAAGACAAGTAACTCAAAATGAGTTGTTAACAGTTTGTGCCCACTTTTTTAGTCAGAGCATCTGATGCTCAAGTGAATTGTTTGCCTTTCTGGATTTGGTATCCATCTAGACCAGGGGTGTTAAACTCATATCATCATGGCATCACGTGATGTATCGTGACTTTAACCCCCTTCACTAAACCGGGCATGCTGGTGGCCAGCGCATGATGCATTCGGCCTGTGGGCCATGAGTTTGACAGCCCTGATCTAGACTGTTGCTTTGTCTTTGCTCTGAACAGCTGGTCAGCTTTTCAACTGCTTGTCCATAATATAGCTTGACAGTTGTGGAATCTAAGTGTTCAAATTCCTAAGGACCAGCTCACCCAAGCATAAATGCTATGTTGTTAATTTCTTTAAACTCAATTATTCTGTTTGCTGACTGACAGCTGAATCTGATTCTAGTGAAAAACAATGGATTTGAAGTAATATGATTGCCCACATCACAAGTTATGTGCAAAGAAGCCATTCCAGGAAATTACAAGTAATCATTAGATAGAATGTTATTTATAGAGAGTTTAAATCACTTCTCACAGAAAAAAAAATCCCAAAGTGATATTTGATAATCCCTACAGACTACCTAGGAGTGGTAAAGCTCAAAATGTTAACTGAACCAGTCAATCATTTAACTCTGAATGGTTAGATTTAGCCCCTCAAATATCCAATTTTGCATAGAGATAAATTAATCTCATTCAAATAGCCATATAATGCAAACACCAAAATTCTAGTTAATTGCCTCCAATCACCATCAATACTTGGCATCATAGAAACCTCTCCCAAACACTGACTTCATTGTTCAAGCTACAGCTACTACTGCCTACTTGCTCAGTGCGGAAGGAGCTAGTAAAATGTTAAGGCTGAGCCAACACTACCAAAGTATAAAGTTCCAGCAGATGCTAGGCCCTTCATGAAAAGAAATGGATGGGAATTTTCAGTTTCTCAACTGGCAACTTTTGACCCAAGTACTATACTGTAGCTTTCCTCTTTAATGACTTATAGCAGCTTCATTACCCAGCCATTATTTCAAGTGCTACAAAGTCTTTTACTATTATTTTAGCACAAGGATAGTTGAAAGGTTCTAGAAGATACTGTAAGTTACTAGTAGGAAATGTGCTGTACTTTGGTGCTGCCAGACCCATTAATAAGGTTTAACTCAATTAGTGGCTGATTGAGATAAACACATTTTAAGAATATGGTTGTAAGGTAAATAACTTAGAATGCAGTTCCCAGTTGATGCATATATATTCCTGATCCAATTCAGATGCACTAAACTAAAAGTCTGATGTGATGCTTTGCTGTGAGCTTGTGTACTTTCAAAAATTAGCACCAGGTGCATCATATGTGGCTTTGTATGTGGTGATCCCTTGCTCTGTGATAGGCCATGTGCCTTATTGAATTGGAGTGATAGTCCTCCGGAGGCTTTTCTTCTAGGAATAGACTGTGAATCAGGGACAAAAGGATGCTCCCCTGGCAGTTTTGGAGGGCTCTGCTGCCAACCTTTTCCAGCCTTGAGGGGAAATGCTTCTGTGCATAAATACACAAGGAAAATAAAACACTAACCCTTGCCTTTGCTTTGAGAGTAATTTGTCCTCTTTCAGGACTGACACTTCAATCTGAATTTGTATACTTTCATTTTAAAATGCCATGAGTTTATGATCTTAAATTCTTTCTTAAATTGTTTTCCATCTGTTTGGGGTGAAAAGCCTGAATGGAAAATATCATATGCAATGTGTAGATATTCTGATATTTTATATGATGTGCTGCAATGTTGAAAACATCTTTTAATATAGTAATTTTGTCTTAATTTTTGTTTACTAGATCTATTGGACACCAGATTTTCACTTCATAAATGTATTTTAGCAATCAGTTTAATTCTGCACTGCAGATCAAATTTGGCAAACTGTAGGTATTGGAGAATACATACATTCTGACTATGATATTAATTTTGAAAAGATTGACTAAATTTGCATTAAAAACCTAATGAGCCTAGCCTCTTTTTTGGTATTTCTATCATACATAGGATTTTATTTTTGTATAAAAATGACAGAAGAACATAGATTGAATCTGTAGCAGTCTGAAATGTTAAAAATAATGTAGGAAAACTGAATCCAGTTTTTTAAACAATCAGTTTTAGTCTGCACACCACAATTACCTTTGCTGTCAATAAAGATAACATTTACTACTGCAGGTAATTCCAAACAGTCACATGTGTTCTTTAAAATCTAGCATGAGTGGCAAAGTCAATGACACCATGCCATTGGAAGGCTGCTTTGAAATGTTCCATTTTTTTTTAAAAAAAAGCAATGTAGACATAAATCAAGACTTGGTTTATTTAACTGCTGTCATTTTAAACAAGAATCTACTCTAGGCTCTCCCTTTAATTGTTTGATATGATCATTGTCCTTACCAAAGGATCACATACAAAGGCCAGACATGGGAGAGTGGGTAGGGCTGATGTAAATCAAATGGCCTTTGCAGAGTAAAATAAAGGTTATTTTGTGCTACAAAAAATGTGACAAGATTCATGATATTTTCTAACATGCCCGTGGAAACTGCCTGTCTCTTCCAATTATATCCAAGGTGAAATTGAGAGTAAGCATAGGTTCATGTGTTCTCTCTCCTCCTCTTTCCCTGTCCTTTCCCAACTCTTCTCACCTCTTGTACTCACCAGATAATCAAATAGTGTATCAAATGTGAGAGATGTTCCTCTTTATAAATGCTTGATTTTTAGTGAACTCTTTCTGATGAACTGAGCAAAGAAGAGAATGAAGAAGAGTAAAGAAAAATATTTTGAAACCAGCTTGACTTCTGGTAATGACACAGATGCAATCATAATGTTCTCTCAATAGTTTGCTGCTATTGTAAATTGGCTTTGGTTATACATACTCTGCTTTGAGACACAGGATTGACAGTGCCTAGCCAACTTTGGCTGACCTCAAAAAAGCTAAACAGCTTTGAGCCTGGTTAACATTTTCATGTGAGACCAGAAGGAAAAACCCAAACAGTTGACTAGATTGAAGATTTGGAGGAGAGGGAGGAAGGGTGAACTCCCCAGAAAAAAAGGCAAACTTTATCCTGTTGCCAAGAAAGCTAAATGGGTTCATAGCAGATATCCTTGAAATAAAATGAAATAAAGTGTATTCTAGATCTGTATGGAAATGAAGTTTGAAATATGAGATATTATAACTGGGTTTAGCACCTGCCTTTGACCTATTTCAAAGTACAAGCAGATTCATACAGGAGATATTCAGAAGCTTTTGGTATTCTAGTCCTAAACCACCGGTTTATAACCAAGTTGGCTGGCATAATGGAATATATGATTTAATATATCTGGAGGACACCAAGTTAGGCATGATTGGTATAAATACAAACTTCCTTTTCCTACATCAGAAGATTCAGTGCTGCTTGAAAGTCTATATGGCCACACTTCTTTTTTGATAGAGTTGTTTCTCTAGTCCCATGTAAAGCCATTTATCTTCTGAAAGGCTGTGGTGTCTGTGTTATGCCTGGGGTGATATAGAAAAGATTCCATCTCCTTTTATTTTAAAGAAAATGCACATCTTTTAAAGAATAAAGCATAGATATAAATGGCAATGCATCTGTAGTGTGTAACCCATATCAGACTTTAAAGTGCAGTTTGCTTTTATTGATGCTTTCATCTGAAAAACAAACAAAAGAAACCCTAATGTTGTAAATTCAAAAGACCAGGGATAAGAATGAGATGGTGATACTGTCTACCATATATAAATCAGGTAGCTCTAACAGAATTTCAATACGTAAGGTTAATAATATCACCATCAGTAGCTCTTGAAAAAGCTTTGACTGCCTTTAAAAAGCAACTTAATTCGAAATCTCAAGAGAAGTCAATCAGTATACATCTACAGTATGCACTGGAATGCAAATTGCATACATTAGAATCCTATTTCCCTTCCTTCCTTCCTAAAATACATCTTGTAAAGTTCTTTGAGACAGAAAATAAA
This sequence comes from Pseudoxyrhopus heterurus, assembly GCA_032468235.1. NCBI lineage: Eukaryota > Metazoa > Chordata > Lepidosauria > Squamata > Pseudoxyrhopus > Pseudoxyrhopus heterurus. The sequence continues at coordinate 171,085 of JANHJO010002111.1, read as the reverse complement.
GATCAGATAGAGTATCATGTGTGTGTATAAATGTATGTAAGTATGTACCGTATGTATGTATGTATACAAAGGCCAGATGAAGTATCATACACACACACATACACACACACACACACACACACATAGTATATATTTCCTTTCTGTTATATTTACCACTTGTTTTTCTGATATGTTCTGTGAATGACCAACAGGAAGATCCTATACTTGTTGGAAAAGAGGTTATTTTAACTAAAGATTACATTCAAATTATATCACTTGATCTCAGACTTTTATTCAGAATTCATATTACCAGCCCATGTATTATCTCACAGACAATGTAACATAAATAACCTAAGATAAAATGAAGCAGAGATTTTAAACCAGTAGGATTTCCAAATATGAAATCCTCATGAAGAGTTCTCACCATAGGAATCTTTGAAATTATACAGCACACAAGCCTTCTCTACAGATTTTTTTTCCTTGAAAACCAATAGTTCTAGTGGAAACAATATAAACAAGTCATTCCCAGAAAATGTCAGAATCATAAAACATGTTTGCAAGACTTGTCTCAGCATGGCTGCTAACTTTTGAGGAATTGAACATTTGCTAGCCTGATCCTCACTCCTAATGAACTTGCAGAAGTTACTTTCCAGGGAATAAGGGGAACAAATGATGCCATGTTGCATATGATGACAGGATTGCATATATGCATGAGTTATATGACCTCTAAAATGATGTCTGAGGGTGTGATGGTATTTAGGAGTGACCTTGGGACGAAGGAGGGAGAGTCACAGATGGGCAACTGGCATGTAAAAGATGTGTTAGATCACAGAAGGAGCGTTGGCATTGGAAACATTTCAGAACAGACCCTTCCTAGTGTAAAGAAAAAGTGGAAAATTACTTTCAAACTTGCAAAATTCTGTTACTATAACCTTACAATGAAGCTAATGCTAGTAATCTGATTGTGCTTCTGATTTGGACTGACTTGCATGACTAACAGAGGGAGACTAGGCTGAGAAATAATGAAGCGATCAGTGAGTTATCTCCTTGATGCTGAAGATATTTTAATTCACATATTCTTAATCTCTACAGGAGTTTGGTTTTATGCCTGATTAGTTTGAAGTTTTTTTCAGCATTTCCTTAAGAAAGAGGGATATTTTTGGAAAGTTACTGGTTCTACAGAAGTGTTTGTATTTATTTTGCATTCAACAGTTAGTCCTGCATTTTTCTTGTTGATGCTGTCTCCAAAGTAGAAATTTTGGAGGGAGTGAAGGAAGGGTAAAGGAGGGAATCTGAAACAGGTTTCAATTTAAGGATTTGTTCAGATTTGTTGTTTTTTAAATCATTCATCTAAATTTGATTATTGGATAAATGTGTTTTGGTTAGGAGTCTGTTAAGGAATGACATAATCAAAGCAATATAAAAAACCCCCAAAGGACATCTATCATATGAGATGTTTTGCTTGACAAACCAACGAATTTGAACTGTGGAAGAGTTTAGTGGCTTCTTGATTAAAATATGATTATAAATTACAATGTTAATGCTGCAGTTCTGTCATGGGCTTATGCTCTCAAATTTGTCCTTGAGCTAAAAAATGAAAACAACCATCTACTGTTAGTTGGATGTTTTGAAGTTCTCTTCAGCCTAGTTACACCCATATATACATACATGAATCACAGTTCATGGACAGAAATAGCATAGTATATGTAACATGGATTGCTTCTTTCTGTATTGAAGGTTATCTGTCACCTTGAAGGAACACATTTTGGACTGATTTGTCTGCCAATAGATCTCTGTGCACCTGCTGTTGAATTTGTATGCAGCTATTAAATTTGTATGCAGCATATATTGTAGCTCATGCCCCATGCCATTAGCTTTTAAGCTTTCAATCTTGAGAAGCAAGAATCTGCATCCAAAGCAAGCACCTGCCATGACCTACATGCCATAAGAGGACCTATTTATTCAAGATCCTACCTACTTCTCCCAATTTGCTTTTTCTATATGTCTGTACTATCAAAGCATGTAAGTGGTGCTGACAGCAAGCCAGTCTGGGATGGCTTTAAAAAGGAAAAATATATGCCTGTTTCTTCTGAAATTTAAAATGCACAGTTCTAGGACTGGACAATTATTTTCCCACCTGAAGCCATAAAAATGCAATAATCATATTTCCCTGATGGAAAAGAGGATTTTCCTCCAAATAATCACCTGTAAATGTATGTACTTCTGCCTACATTAACTAATAAGAACAAAAGAAGCTTTTGGAAATAAAAGAATTACCAGGAAGTGCACTTGGTTGCAGCCCTTTGTAAATCTCAAGTGTCCTTAAAGATTAACCTGGAAGTTAGCCACTGCTTTGAGAAGGACTGCTTGCCTGATGAATTTAACCCTTTTTATAATACCTCACTATACTCTGCCTTCTCTTTATTCTTCTTTCCCGTCACCTCTTCCCATAAGCTTATAGTTACATAATTTTAACTTCTTTTCTTCTTTTTTCAATACAGCTACCTGTATTTATTTATAGACATCCTACCTCCCCACCTCCTCTTTAGTTTGCTGTTTCTACTTTGAAGGACAAAAGGGAAATGTCTATATGTGGGAGTAACTTATGTGGGCACGAGGCAGACAAGAGAGACAGAGGTCAACATATGCCAATGAATATCAATTAATTATGTAAACTAGGTACCTTAATTTAAAGGCAATTAATTTTAATCAGTATTTTTATTTGTGTCCCTGTATATCTAAAACCTGCCATTTCTGTATATAACTAGAAGAAGGTGCAGAGACATATCTGAAGATCTTTGGCCTTGGCTTCAGTTGGGTTTAGTATTGTTAAAGTTTATAAGGTGGAGAAACTGGCATGTCTTCTAATTTTTGTTTGAGTATTTTCCATATTTACTTTCCTTTTGGAGTGAATCAACTTAAATTCAGAGGTATTGTTCCTTTGGGAGACTATAATAATTAAATAATGGGTCCTGTGATCTGGTTTCCACATCACAGATATGGTCCATATTATATTCCACATTATGATGGGGTTGATCTTAGTGAAATAAGAGCAGCCTCTATTTACTTGCCTTCATTTTTGGTTACAGTTCTTAATGAGTCTTGAGAGACGTGACAACTTAGGAAGTAGTGACGAAGAGTGCCAGCTCAGGGCCAGCTCAGGAAAGATTATGAATTAAGAATATTTTGTTCAGGAGCTCCAAACTGTAAAAAAAAAATTCAGATTGACATGAAAGCTTCGGGACCATGGATTGCTTGAGAATTGCTATGATATTCTAAGGCTGCGTGCTGGCTTGGGAATTCTAGAGTTAATCCATACATCTTAAACTTGCTAAGGAAAAATTGTTCCAGTGTGTAGCTCCATATTGGAGTCAATTAGAATCATCATAAAAACCAAGTGTATATTACAAGGAAACAGGAAATAATCCAATGGCTTCCAGGGATTTTAAATTTCAATTTCTATTAGTCTAAACAATATAGCAATGGTAAGGATCATTAAGACTCATGTTCCAAAATAGCAATGGGGTACCAGATTGTCTTCCCCTGCTTTAACAAGTATCCAACTCTTTCCTATATTTGCAGGTTTACATGATCAGTGATGAAGGATGTTTTCTTTCACTAAAATGTGGCTGCCATTTATGATTTCTCAGAATGGTAAGCTTTTGATGAACTTTAAGTTATTCCAACACATAATCTGAAAATCAAAAATTTGTACAACATAGTGTCATCAAGAATATTATTTTCATTGTGGGATAATGTTTTTCCTCAGTTTATTAATATTGAGCTGTCCAAAATGTTTAATCTGCATTTTCCCAACTTTCAATTATCTTATATTGGCATTATTTTCATTTATATTGCTTATTTGTTCACATGCAACAAATTTTATTTACATGATAGTACTTTATCCAGATTGGATATAATTTTCCTCTTTACATTATTCTGCTTTGTAGATATTTTTAATGTCATGTTATGATTTTGCTCCTATGTTAGCCAGTCAGTCCAGTGGTGGGATTCAAATTTTTTTACTACCGATTCTGTGGGTGTGGCTTGGTGGGCGTGGCTATGCAATCAGCCAATCAGAGGTGGTATTTACTGGTTCTCCAATACAATCAAAATTATCACTACCGGTTCTCCCAAACCTGTCAGAACTGAATACCACCTCTGGTAAGGACCTACTCTTGTCTACTGGCATGGTGGTTCTAAAAGCCGTTTGGGGATGTACAGCATTTGCACTTTCAAATATGACATTTTCTGGGTATAAAACTGAATGAGTCATAGGAAAACACACAAAATTTGAAAAGTTGGATAGCAAAAGTGATGGATTCACATAGCAAGATGAATTTGTTTAAATGGGAAGTTTACCTCACGTTCCCCCCCCCCCCCCAGAATTTTACTAAGATTATCATGATATAAATACAAATGAAAATAAAGATAATGGGAAAATGGGAAAGGGAAAGAAAGGAGAAAGAAAGCTGTAGGGTAAAAGGGAAAAGACAAAAAAAGCATTGACTTTCAAGTTACAAAATAGAATTACAACTTCAACTTTTTATTTTACCAACTCAGTAAGTACTAGCCATTTCTATAACAACTAGATTAATCAGCAGAACCCAAAGACAAGAGTTCATTTTTCTGTTTTCAGCAAAAAAAGTCCAGAAATGGTTTCCAGCTAGAAACAAAACTGATGTTCTGTTCTCTAATTGAAACAGTCAATTCTGTCATCTCTCCTAGCTCCATTGCTTTTTCTATCCATTCTTCTGTTGTGAGGATGGAACTTTCCATTTCTGTGCATATAGCATTCTTGTTGCAACCAATATATACAATAACAAAGTTCCAAATCTTTTTTTTTTTTTGGAGGGGGGGATGTTTCCCCAAGTTGAAGCAGCTTTTAAACAGTTAGTAGTTCTGAACCTTTCTAGCATATTGGTATATTTTAGGAGAAAGTAAATTATTTGTATTACAATTATTTGATGTATTAGGGGGAAATTTATGTGGGTACAGTCTAAACTAGGTAATAAGCAAAAGTGTTCTGCAGGTAGCTGAAGTGCAGTAACAAAGACAGTCTGAGAAAAATGAAGCTGTTTCCTCACTAACTTGTGATAGTAAACACCTTAAAAATCAAGATTCCCACAACAGAGAACAACATCCCCTTTGTTTCTCATAGTCACCTCATCTGAGGCGCTTCTCTAACAGGCTTGCTCTCACATTTTTTTGGGGGGGGGGATTTTCTTCTTGCACTAAACCAGCCAACAAGGCCTCACAGCTGGCCACTAGGTAACTGCAAAAATGGCAACTTGCTGGCACCTGCCCACCTCTTCCTTCTTTCTCAAATTCATTTGCTTTTGGAGCTGAGGGAAATCAGAAGAAACACATTTGTAGTACCTCAGGAGGATAATAAAAAAATGCCTTGACTATAGGAGGAAGGCTGAAAATCTGAGGACCAAAGGGAAATTACAGTGAAAGTACTTACTCATAGGGAAATGTATTGTTGCTTCAGTAGAAAATGCAATATTGTCTTTTTTACTGAACTGCAGAATCCAAGAACATCTCACAGTAAGACAGGGTCATACAAGTGTGGCACCAATTCTGGATTGTCATTTCACTTGCCCTGTGTGTGGAAGGGGCTTCAGGGTGCAAGAGAATATAGCCTAGTAGCTTATTACCCGGCCTTGCTCGGGGTTTTTTTTTCTTTAAAGGAAGTATACTTGTGCCAGCATGTCCTGTTGGTTGTTGATGTTGTGTGTGTGAGTTGG
>JANHJO010002111.1:149010-165256 GCA_032468235.1 Pseudoxyrhopus heterurus | reverse complement strand
GCTGTGAGTTTTAAATATTTTTAATATTTTAGATTTTTATAATTGGTTTTAAGTATTTATTAAGATGTATTTTTTTTTGTTTTATATTGTCAATTTATATTGTATTGTTTTAATTGGAATTGTTTGTTGTGAGCCGCCCGGATTCCTTCAGGAATGTGCGGCATAGAAATTCAAATAAATAAATAAATAAATAAATAAATATTGAATATTCACATAATCTTCACTTCTTACATCTGAAACACTGTATGCCTCCTGCTTCAAGTATATCATAAAATTAATGCCCCACTCTCATTGTTAATAGAGCAAATTTTGCATCTTAATCATCAATATATTCTTGTCTGGGCTAAAGAATCCTGTCTTAAACCAACCACTAATGATTTAAATTTCCTGACAAGTGCGGTACTTTGGGCTGAAGAAAGCTTTGGAATAATTTCTTTAACGATAAGGATCAACTCCAGGACATTCAGCTCTGGAAACTTTGCTTTCTTGATAAGCGGATTGATTCACCAATTCATTATCATGCACTTCTGGCTTTCTCAGCTCTTACGTGTGATTCACCAGGTTGTTTAAAGCATCATCAGCTGCTGTAAATTGATTTCTTTCCCTAAGAGCAGACATCAGGAATTATTTCTTCTTTTTCAGCTGCAGATACAAAGCAGCTTGTTTTTGTGTCAAACATAAAATGTACCTTTAATTTATTATTTCTAGAAGAAAATGCATAATACACTTTCAGTGTAGCATTTGTCTAGTATACCTAATACATTAATAGTTCAATTTGGTGCATATGTACTCAGAATTTAATCCCAGGTGTTGGATATTGTTTTCTTCCAGGAAAGCAAGTTCAGGTTTTACATTATCCTTTTTAATTTATTTCCAAATGACCCACATTTAGTATCATTCCAAGACATGGAAACAAGGATGTTTCATGAAGGCTTCTCTCACTAGATGGGTGCTTATAGCATTTTATTTCTCCCCCATATGAATTAATGGCATCCGTCAATGCTCCCTGAATAAGATCATGGTGCTCAGGATAAATCTGATTTCTTGAGCTTGGTAACTGGAGTTACACTGAATAGTGGTATCCTAAAACCTATCACTAGTCATATAGGAGTGCAATCAAATGTTGAAAATAGTGCAGAATGTTGGAAACTTATTTAGAATGACAATTCTCATTTTAATCCTTAATATTTAAAGAAAAATATTAGTACTTGTAGTTCGTTGGCAGCATTGGAGGCTCTGAATGTACTGGCAAAGAGAAGGAAAAGCTTTTAGTTGATTGCAACACACACATTAGATTAAATTCTTGGACCTGACAATTAACTTTTGTTATTACTACTGTTTCCAGCACTGCAGTATAATTTGCAGGATTTCTGCATTTTGGATAGCATAAGAAGATGGACTGTGCATTTTCATGCCTTCAAAGTATTAAATGGCTCCTGTAGCCACCAAAATACAAAAAAAGAATATCCTACTTACAGAATTTACAACTGCTTGTTTCAGATGTATTTGAGCATTTATATGGGTGATGATTTAGTCTACCAGAAAAATGCCTTGCACGCTAGCTGTTTTCATGAAGCAGAACCCAGCTAATATTTAACCTGCTCATCTCGTCCTTGGCCTTCTCCCAAAGAACAGCCAGTTTTCTCTTTGCAAACTACAGTGTTAGTGGCATTGATGTTTATCTATTTATTGTGCAGGTATATTACCTACGCTGTTATTGTCATTATAATATTAGGAACCTTGGTTGCCCTTCTGCAGCTCTTGAGGGCATTGCTGTTTGTACAGGAAAAAAAATATCCAGACACCTGTGCTCAACTTCAATATTTCATTCCTTTGTGAAATTAGGGCATTACAGCTCTCAGCAGTCAATCTTCCTTCCTTCCCCTTCCCCTTCCCCTTCCCCTATGACATCGTGCTCATAAAGCCTCCAACGTCCTGTAGTTTGCATAAGCATTCTTTATTATTTATGCTCCCACCCATATGCACATACTCTATAGAAGGGCTTCTATATTAGTGGCTTAGCGTGTCTCCACAATTTGCAGCTATTCAGCAGAGCTCCTGTATACAGGTTTAGTACCATGGCAACATGCCACCATTCTTACAGCTGCTGAGAAAAGCTTCTGTAATGCAAGTTTCAGGCTACATCAGCATGTCTATCGAGCTGTTTTTTCATTTCTTTACATTTTTTTAAACCATCTCTTACTGTCACACCTTATACAGAAGCCTTAGAAAGGGGTAGTTGTTACTATTTACAAACTCATGGAAGAGGAGAATGGGAGATTGTTCTTTTCTTTTTATGGAGGACTTATAACGGGATCTGGGTAAATGTATGGTTCACAGTATTAGAGGCAGGCAAAAAAGAAATCTAGCTAGCCAGCAAGCTTGAGATTCAGTTAACTATAATGAAGCCCTTGGGTATAACACTATGAATATTAACATTGATATAAAAAAGTAAACAGGCTTTTACATTATTTTGATTTCATTTAAATTTGCATTTGAAAGTTTTAGAAATCGAAGGGCAGGTAATCTAAAAAAAACTCTGTAGTTGCAGCATAGGTTTTTTTTTTTGGTCACATAGTTTTATTTCCTGCTCCCCTGAAGTCTCAAGTAAGTTCTTCTACTGTTAGCCAAACTATCCATCTTGGTTGTGTCATTCTTTCATTTCAGAATCTTTGGTTGTAAACTAAGCAGACTGCCTTAGAATACTGCACAGACATAGCAGACAATAAAAGCAAGAAAATAGAATGGATGAGATATTGACATTTGGCCATCGACAGAAAACAAGACCCAGAGTACATTTAGAAACTTGGCATTCAGAGGGAAATAAATATTTCAGCCCACTCAGATATACAGAGACAGTGTAGCTCAAGGTCAAAAAGCATTCACCACCATTTTAATAGCAGTTGTAAATTCATGAAGAAAAGATGTATCTTGTATGCTGCATAATGGGTTCTTATTTTTTTCTATTTTAAACTGTGCCATAATTTTTGCATTTATGTTCAACATTGATCAGGCTTTTTCTAATGTCCAAGATGATTCTTAGCGTGTAGATTGGGATGAACATCTGTGGTTGGCAGTGGCTTCCAGACACATTTATTAGGTGCCTCTATGAAGAGACTGACAGGGGGTGTGGTGGCTCAGCAGTTAAATATGCTGAGCTTGTCAGCTGGAAAGCTGACAGCTTGGGTTCAAGACCCAAGTGAGCTCCCGTTATTTGCCCCAGGTTCTGCCAACCTACCAGTTGAAAAGCGTGCAAATGCAAACAGATTCTGTGTGCCTCGCCATAGAGTCACTTCCTCTTTGAACTACTGGTGTGTTCACTTACATGGAAATGTGGTGCAGATATTTGAATTGGTGCAAAATGTGGAATTCAAAATTTTGACTGGGACCACTTGCTTGGCATTGATGACTTGATACAGACTGTAATGCAAAGTGCTGCTATTTCCTCTTTAGGTTGTAAACTTCTTGAGAGCCAGATACTTGACAAAATGTTTCCTTTCCCTGTGTCTGTGGATTAAAGTACCATCCAGTCATCATCTCCAGTTAACACCTGTGACAAGTAAGACCTACTTTCATAGGAGGGAATATTTTAGTCCCGGCACATGCTGATGAGACACTGTCCTTAGATGAACTCGGCAACTATAACATTGTTCCCTTTGTTTCCATACATTAAATATAACCATATCTTCTGGCTGTTAGTGGTATTTTTAAGATATAACGTGCTTGATTTGGTTTCACTTTAGTGTCACATGGGAAGCCAGCCATGGTAGTCCATAAACCACAGACTATGACATAGCCAGTTGTGAAGTATAACAGAAGCCATAATTAATAAAATCATGCAATGTTTGAATCCAGAAAAGATATGGATCTTGATCTTTTAAAATCTGATTTTTCTTTACATCAAATGTGTCGCTTTTACATTTGTAAAATTATGTACATTACTTACATCAAGACACCAGGAGAATTTTGGATTTCAGTATGGAAAGATGTTATAGGAACATTGAGTAATTATATTTTCTGATAGGGAAGAAATAGAAGTCTGCAGATGCTAGTTTTGCAAGTCCAATTTTAATTTGATAAATCCAGGAAAAAGTTTGCTAGGCTTAAGTTTGATTCCTCCACTATTAAGAGGCCAAAGTATGACATTCAATTTGCCCCCTACAATGCTGCAATTGCTAAAAATGCTGCACCTGGTAAGATTTTTACCTTTTTAATGCCTCTTATAATGATGGTTAAAACAAAAGGGCCTTTAAGTGGAACTGGCAGTTTTATCTGCACTATCTATGTATACAAAGTAGCTTCTACCAACAAGAAAAGGGGAAGAGAACAGAGGTGGAGGAAGACTGTTGTTTTAAAAGCAGAGGATTTAAATCTATAATCATGTATTCTAATAGCACCTCTTTTTTCTACACAGCAAATGCCTGAATGCTTCCTTTTTTTCTACCTCTTTTAAGCCATTCCAATATTTGTGACTTGAATTAGCAGAACAGCTGTTGACCGTTTCAACACACAGAGCACAGAAGAACCGATCACAGTTCCTAGCAGGTCACAGAGAGCTGTTTCTTAGATAGCAGTAAGAACTAGAGCTAGATAATACTGTAAATATTATTTAGGAAGTTAATCTTCCTCTCTACTTGCCCAGATTTTTTTCTTTCTTCAGCTTTTGGACTTGTCTCAAACTCTTCTCCTCCAACTGTGCCATATCTGACCAATTTATTCTATTCTATTTCTCTGTATCCATGGAGCGCAAAAAGTTTTTTTAGACTGTCTATTCAGAATCAACCACTTTTTAAAAATTAATCAATAGAAATAGAACTGATATTTAATTTGGTACTGTTTAGTACTAATGATACTACTTATTTTAGGTATTGATAAAACCTTAGTAGAATTCAAGCAGGGGGTCTGGAACTTACTAGTTGCATAGGGCCAAATTTTCCATCTTTATCATAGTAGAATTGTCCCACTTTCTATAACTGTTTTGAAAGACGATGCTTGTTCCCCTAGGAGAAGTTTTTATCTCTAGCTTGTTTCAATACACTACACATCAGGTCAAAAACAAAGATATTTCAACCTCTCATATGGAAATCATATTTGTATGTATTTAAATACAGAGGCTGAATCAGCATGTCATGTATTATTAAAGTGTTCATATAATACACAAGTGTGATCAGAACTTTTAAATCAATTTATTAGAAAATTTAATCTTCCTCATGGCAATAACTATTTTTTAAGAGACCAATTTTAGGTGCATTAAGAGTAGTATCCCAAAGGTGCTTTTCAAAAGGCAGCTGGACTTTTTTGGCTTTTTTCCTTGAAAAATCAAAGAAGCTTCTTGGATGAGAAGCGAAATGTTTTCAAGGGAAAAACCAAGAAAGTCCAATTGCCTTTTGAAAAACTCCTTTGGGAAAACCATGACCTGGATTGAGAATCTCCATAGACATTAATAGCAGTGATGAATTTATTATTGGTAGGTTTAACTTATGGAAATTTACAGGTGCTTTCCTCATTGTTCCTCACAGAGATGTAATTTTTATATGTGTGTTTAAATTGCATATATTTAAATGTTTGTTTGTCTTTGGCAATCATAATAATAATGGAAAAGAAAAAAAAGTCTGGTTCATTGATATTGCAATACTGGGTGATGCACAAATTGAGGAGAAATAGCTAGAAAAAATACCAAAATATCATGATTTGTAAATTGAAGTTGAACGATTATGGAGGAAGAAATCAATGGTTGTATCAATAGTAATAGGAGCCCTTGGAGCAATACCTAAGGAGCTGGCTAGATACATGAAAATTTTGAACTTATTAGACCTGAATAGGCTGACTTTGAAAAAAAAAAACCCACCCTACTTGGAACTGCCTATATACTCAGATGCCACCTTAACAGCTCTCAGGTCCTTGGTTAGGACTGAACTGTTAAATTTTTACCAGTCCCAGACTGTGAATTGAATTGAAGATTGACAACAACAACAACAACAATAATAATAATGACATTGACAGACTCTACTTACCAAGGAGCATATTTGACCATGAAATGTTGCAAGCACACCAGACAATTGAAGAAGGAAAAAAGGGTATTGAAAAAATATTCAAAGAACAGTGGAGAAGACATACAGAAACTACTATACCATAAAGATGTATTGAGTACTGGAGATACCAAACTGGTCTACAAGAAAAACAAATGAAGAATAGAAAAGAGACACCACATGGCCCAAGTTTTACTAGTCCAGTACACTGAAGAACTAGCAGGCAAAGAAGTAACAAGCCCTGGCAGTAGCAAATGACAGTTGAAGAAAGAGAGAGAGAGAGGCTAATTCTGGCTGCATAAGACCAAGCCTTAAGAACAAATGCATTTCAAGCTAGAAATGAGAAGATAGCAAAAATAACTGCAAGCACTACCTTTGCAAAAAAGCTGAAGAAAGAGTGAACCACCTGGTTAGCTCCCGCAAGAAGGTCACAAAGACTGACTACAAACAAAATCCTGACAAAGTAGCAATAATGGTGCACTGGAAGATCTGCAAGACACACCTTTTACCTGCAAGCAAAAACTGATGGGACCATAAAATAGAGAAAGTCAGAAAATGAAAAAGATAAAGTACTCTGGGATTTTGTTGTACTACTTGGAGACAGCAAAAGAAAAATAACTAAAGAAAATCACAAAATACAAAGACCTGCAAATAGAACAACTGTGGCAAAAGAAGGCACAGACAGTACTAATAGTAATAATTATTTTGAGTGCAATCCCAAAACACCTGACACCAATGGAATACTACTGACATTGCTGAAGTATCTATCCCAGGCACTTGCCACACTTCCCAATCCTGACCCAACACCTTCAGAAGAGTTTGGTGGTGTGTTCAGTTCCTCCCTTGCACCTATCCTGTCCACTGGTTGATTATACTGATTGGGAGGAAGACAATGGTAGGAAAATCTATTCATCATTTCCCTTGGAGCAGGGTTCCCCAACCTGTGGGCTGTGGCCTACTACTGGGCCACGACCTGTTGCCCAGAAAGCTGCATGAATGGCTGGCCAGTGCATGTGCATGAGCACACACACTACCACTCATGCTAGTATCACTGTGAGCATCATCTGGGTGCTGGCATCACTATGAGCGTTGCCATGAGCTGTGTGTGGACACTGGAGGTGCATGAGCATCGCATGGGCACTCACGGTCCCGTTTGTGTCACACAGGTGCTCACAACTCTGTTCGCACATGCACATTCAGGTGTAAAGGTGCCTGCCCTCCTCCCCTCCAGGCACCAACCCAAAACAGATGGGGAACTCTGCCTTAGAGTGTCTTGCCACAAGGTTGTAAGCATAGGACCATTTGCAGGCCTTTATTACTGAGGCAGATTACTTCTTGGTTATGAGATCAGCACAAATTGAATTGTCAGGAAAATATACCACAGGAATGCACATTAATGTGGCTGAGAAAAAAAATCCCATAATATCCCAGCTGTTTATGTGAACAGTACTCTAAAATAAAGCTTGACAACACATAATCCCAGGTAGTTTAGAAGGTCAGATTCCATCTTCTGTCTTTGAAGTTATTGGTCCAAGCTTCCAAAATTCTGTCATCATATCTGAATATCCATGGCAAACAAAATGTTCTTAACCTTGCAGACAGAGTGAATAATACATTTCAGTTAAGAGTTATTTTCTGAAACGTTTACAATGGAAGGGAGGACCTGCCTTTTGTCACTTATAAGTCATAGCACATATATTTAAAACATTGGCTTGGAAACAAACATATTAAAATTCTGGTACATCACTGCTCTCTCCAAGGACTTCTTCCTATACATTGCACGTAGGAAAGGTTCACATCAAAAGAGACAAATTTGATTTGAAGCTGAGCTCCAATTGTGTTGGCACTGCTTGGCTGTATGATTATTCTAAAAGGATAATAATGTGGCTGAATTGTTGATGGGTAAACCAAGGAAGCCGTGTCATATAAAGAAAATGTTCAAAAGGAAGTGGAATTTGGAAATGAGGTTGGTTAATTACAAGGAAGATAAAAGAAAATTAATTAGAAGAAGAAACCCATGAGGTGTTTAAAAACACTGCTATCTACAGGGCATTTGGCATTGATTGGGTGGTTGTTTTTTGGTGTGTTTATTTATTTTTTGTCATTAAAAAAACAAAACACCAGACTAAATTAACTCCAAAGCTTTATTTTATATATTCATATTATGCCATCTGCAATTTATTACAATCTTTTACAAAAGTTTCAAGCCTACAATATTTGAAACCTTATTCTTAAGGCACCGTGGTGGAAAATAATTCCTTTCCTTTAAATGACTGCAGCATATATACCTTATGAGGGTTATTAGTGTGGATTTGCCATTGCAGGCAAATGACATTGTGCAATTGTCTGCATCACAGCCCTAGAGAACAATCCAGGAAGATCCACTACTCCAAAGCCCCATTAAAATGAATATGTACCATGTAATATGATTGTTGACAGTCTTATTATGTTTGAAGGCTTTAAGAGTATATGAAATAATATATGATGAGGTGTGTCTAAATAATAGCTGCTGTTCCCAAATTTTAACTCTCTAAAGCATGGGTGTCAAACTCACACTGTCACGTTGCTGTCATGTGATGTTTCACTACATTTTTTCCCTTCACGGAGCTGGGTTGGGCGTGGCCTGTATGTGACACATCCGGCCCATGGTCCGCCAGTTTCACACTCCTGTTCTAGAGCAGTGTTTTTCAACTTTAGCAACTTTAAGAGGTGTGACCTTAAACTGGCTGAGGAATTCTGGGAGTTGAAGTCTTAAAAAATGTTTTTCCTGTAGGAGCAGCTGGCACACAAAATGAAGCTGGCCAAAGTAACTCCCAACTACTAAATCAACTGAATTACATATGGAACTATTTTGAATACCAAGCTTTGGGTTTTTTTTTTTTTTTTGAGGAGGGCTGTTAACAAACCAAGAAAAAAATGAATGGCAAGAGGCATAATCCAAGGTCAAATAGGATTTTTTAAGGTATAAATCTGTCTGTTGGATTGCCTGCTATAGTTGGTTACTACACACATCATAGAAATCAGTACTTTATTTCATTATATTTTGTTGAATAATTGCAATGGCTTACTAAATATACAACTTAAAGTGAAGAAAATAAACTATGGTTTGCTATAATGTATAAGCCCAAGAGAAGCTAGGAAATCCTTTTCAGGTGCCTGTCACCTTTTTCTTTTACTTCGAAAGGGGTAAAAGGGGTGACCTATGGCTACCTTAATGCCATGTATACTCCTAGTCCTTTGAACTGAATTGCCTTGGATTCATAGATTAGAGAATAACATGGTTGGGAGAGACTTTGGAGGTTTTCTTGTCCATCTATTAGTTTTCGTCCTCCTCTCAAGTGCTTTGGAGTATAAATCCAGTAAATAAAATAAGCTGAAAATAAAATAAGCTGCCCAGAGTCATCTTATAGAAGAGATTGGCAGCATAAAATATAATAAAATAAGTTGATCCCTTGTGGATTCATGGAGCTAGATTTTTCTGCTACTTTTTACCTGTTGAACCTGAAAGTTGCAGAAGTCCTGGATCCGCAATAAGACTTTTATAAAGAAAGATAACTATGGGATTGAGCCTACTGAGTCCATCATAATTAGAGTTCCTATTTACTCATTAACATACGAGAGAGAATTAGGCAGTTTCAACACAATAGGCTTCCACAAAAGATATAGACTATGTAATTGGAATTTGCTGCTTAAATGTGGGATAAGAATTAAGGAAGAAAAGGCAGCCCTGCTGGAGGAGAGATAAAAATTCTTTACTTTTGGT
This sequence comes from Pseudoxyrhopus heterurus, assembly GCA_032468235.1. NCBI lineage: Eukaryota > Metazoa > Chordata > Lepidosauria > Squamata > Pseudoxyrhopus > Pseudoxyrhopus heterurus. The sequence continues at coordinate 155,464 of JANHJO010002111.1, read as the reverse complement.
GAGAGCAAAATGAGCACTGTTTCATTTTCTTCATTGTATAAACAAAGTTTTCTTTGCTCCAGTATTGCTAAGAGGCAATACAGGGTAGAGGAAGACAATTACTGATTCCTTTCTGAATAAGTATGTGTTAAATGTATAACTATGTAATGGTTCTACAAGATAAAAATAATAAGTCGACATTTCTTGACATCCCAGCAGAAGTTAAAGTGCGTTTTATAATTAGAAGAATTAAAAAAAATGCCATGTATATATGGAGTCTACATAATTCACAGTATATGGAACAATTACTGTTAGCGTGGCTTGCTCAGTCAATGAGATTTGTAACTCAGAGGTTAGCATGTTATATTCTAGTCAATTGGAATATATTCATTCACTGTGATTAAATAAGCCATAACATATGATGTGTAAGCCAATGAGTGGGAAGATAATGGCTTCATTCCATACATTATAATCCTTAATCTGTATGCATGAGAATGCTAATCATAAGACCATACATACTCTATATCCCAAAACATAAAGTCATTCTAAAACAGGCAGATTCTTTTGCAGCAAAGAGGAGCAAACATCTATTCTTCCATCTCTACTGAGGTCTTGCCAATGTATTAGGTGAAGCATGTATAGATAAAATCTGCATAATCCTTATATGGTGAATAAATTCAACAGAATGGATCTGACAGGATCCAGTCAGGACCAGGTTGGCTCCTACAACATTATCCTGGAACACGTATATTTACCTTCATCCGTGAGATGGATCTGTTAAGGGAGAAAAGACCAAATATTAGTAGAGAATTTTCAGAGTTGTAATCTCAAGATGTGTCAAGGGGACCCTGATTGGAAAAGGCTGGGCAGGTTCATAGCTTCTTTATTAGTACTCAGGAGTATCAGTTTAAAAAGTTTGCTTTTTTTAAATGAAGTTTTTAATCTCAGTTTTGCAGCCATCACCACACACTGCAGACATCCCTTGAAGGAAGCATAATCACAGTTCTTAATTCCATTTTTAGGTAAGGAGGTAGGAAGGTAGGTAGAAGTAGTTAGGCAGATAGACAGCTAGGGTTACACAACAAATAGAAGGAATTTCATTCTGTATGTTATGTGTGTCTGAGTGCATGTTGTTTGTAGAGGATTTTTTTTATTCACCATTGATTTCAACAGGCAGAACATTCAAACATATGTTAGCAGTTGCATTTTCCTATTAATATAAAACACATGTAATGGTATCCACTTTCTTTCCCATCAGTTTTGATATGAACTTAAAAGTTTGTTTCTTTATGGAAACTTAATTAATTGGGCAATCAAAATAACACTAAGGATTTGAACAAGTATGACTTTATTTTACAAACACTTTTTAAAAACTGAATACAGCTTTTGTGTGGTTAAGAACACTAATTGGCTGGATAAATATGGAAGAACCATTTGAGGGTTGTGGACAGAAATCTAGACCCATCAAGGGGGATTAACGGTTCAAGGTACCTGAATAAAATGAAGCAAAGGACCAGCCAGAAAAAAGACCAGGCTGCTAGAGTGTGTACTACACTTGATTAACATAGAGCAGGGGTGTCACATTCAATTTTATTGAGGGCTTCATCAGGGCTGTGGTTGACCTCGGGAGGCCAGGCAGGCATGGCTGACTGGGTGGGTGTGGCCAGCTTGATGCCACTCCCCAAATTGCTGGCATGTTTCCTCTTCACATTGGGTAGACTGGGCCTAAGCCACGCTGACCTGATGTTTCCTCTTCACACTGGGTAGAGCAGGATGAACTGTCACGGGTGGGCCTCTTACATTTTCCAGGATGGCCCTGCAGGTGGGCTGCATCCAGCCCGCAGGCCTTGTGTTTGACACCTCTGACATAGAGGGTGCCTGCTACTTTCCCATGTCCTCTTACATCTTACAAGAATGTTGTTCTGCCCCATTTCACGTTCCAAAGTCCATGAGGGGACAGAGGTTCCATATCTTCATAGACCAGAAAAAAGAACATACTGTATGATGGGAGAAATAAGAGAAGAATCTTTAATTGCTAGAAATATAGCAGGGTTCACACATTGGCTAAACTGTAATTGTGACTTATACATCAGTCCTGGCCAAGCAAACATGTTGCGCTAAACAGTACTTTTGTGGTGTCCTCCAATTATGTTGGCAGGGATAATCTCAATACATCTGCAGAGCACCCATTTGTAAAATTAGCAAATTGTATGAGTTCAGCCACTATGCTTAGCCAACTACAGTATTATTCATGGCTTGATGGTTGTGAGAATCAACCAATTGTGCCTTGCTCAAATGACACAATGCAATATGAGAATCCAGATTTTAAAACTGAATGAAATATACAATCTGCAAGAGTTTTAGAAGCTCCATATCTTTTCTTAAAAATAGAGGATTCTCAATAACTATTCTGTTATTGCCTGGCTTAATACTGATCTTTTTGCAGATCTATTTCAAATTAACCAGGAACCTATAAGTGGATTTTTATACACTTTCTTCCCTCCCAACTGGAAGGGATAAATGCTTCTTAAAATAGAGCCAGCTTTCAAGCATCTACCAAATAGTAGCTGCATCTCTGATCTATGAGTATTATATGCAAAACTGCTGTGTGAGAGGAAACTGGAAAAAAATAGGTCAAGAATAGAATGGTAATTGAAGAATATAGAGGAAGACTAACATAAAACATTTGAATAGTAGCCTAATAAGAAACAATTCCTTTTATGTGGTCAACATAGAGGATTTCTAATTAAGATTTCCTTGCTAAAAAATAGTGATTCGTCTTCATTAATCATCTGGCCAGTGGAGGTTCCTGAATCTGAAAGGAGCTCTTAGGAATTAATCACACAGCAACCTTAAAATCTAAACTGCAGAAGCTTTCTAAGACATTGCACAGAGCAAAGAAGCTGCACCAGGCTTCTGATTCCTGAAATTGGAAGAGATTTCTCCTTAATGTTTACTATCTCCAAAACGGCTGTGAATTTTTTAGAGCTGCATAACAAGCTGGCAATTTTATTTTTTTTTTGCAACATTTCATTTGGCAAATTTCAAGGAAAAGAAATCTGCTCTCAGTTTAATCTAGCAATCTTAGGAGCAACCGTGACTCTTTTTTTAGGCAGATACAATGCTGAATTTACACATCATATTATAAGCCATTCTGTGATTTGTTTGATTTTGGCTGAATGTGTTCAGCTTTTGCAGCTTATTCCAAACAAAATAAAGTATCTTTGGGAAAATGTATGACTCCAATTAGTTTAGAACATATACAAATAAAATCATACTGTTGTAGTTCTCTCTCTCTTATGCACAAACACATGTGAATGTATATATATTCTAAAGTACTTTGCTTGTAGTTTTGCTATCTATGAAGTGTCACTCATACATACAGTTAGACATAAACTACTGTAAAATGTTTCAATAATCAAATGCCAGTAATGCCTGTCTGAACTAGCTTGAATCTTTAGAACATGAAGCTGCCTTCCACAAGAATATTTTGATGTAAGGTGACTGTAGGCTTCTGTGTAATTGGAGAAATGGGACACAGTTAACTATAGCAAAAGAGAATATATGTTACTTAGGGTTGAACTAGTCAGATAATAAAATATCTGCAAGCAAACAACCGAGCTCCAAGAACTACACAGTTAAAATTATTCATCCCTCTTCTTTTTCACTGCTCTCAACCTTAAATTTTAAAATCAGGCTCTATGAGGGGGAGGGGGAGGATATTTTTTATTGAGAAGCTCTAAAAAAAACTTGGCTCCCCTGGGAACAAGTTGCCTTGCAGCAATCATTTGCAAACAATCAATTGTGCTGATAATTGATTTAAAATATCAGCAGCTCCGAAAGCTGTCTTTAAGCTGAAGTATACATTACTCATTATCATATATTATCATTATTCATATATATTATATTATCATATAATAACTACCCAGGCTATTGTGCTCTGGTGGCTACTAGATCCCCTCCTGAAGCACAATGCCATAGTCTCTATGAGACTGAAGGGTGCCTATACTATATACTGTATATACACATTACTCATTAAACCATGGATATTTTTTATTGTGTTTGTTGAAGACATTACAATGGACTGTTCATATACTGAACCAAAACCACACAGTCTACAATATTGATGTTAGCCAGTATTTAACAAACTGTCTCACAGATGCAGACTGTTTGCAGCTCCTTTCATTTGTCTTGGAAAAGGGTTAAAGGGAGATTCCATGCACTCCATGTTGTAAAGCTCAGGACCTACTGAGTGCTGTGGACAACAGTCAGCAAATTCATACAAAGTTGGTGACTAGGGCTACTTTCTTACTCTTTCTCCTACTGCCAAAACTAATTATTGCAAATGGCCTGATCTTACCAATGAAGTTTTCAATTATGCAACATCCAATAATTAAATAATTTGTCTAAGAATATGCTATTATTGTTATTGGCACCATTTCTCTTCTCTGTTCATCCAAGTCACTCCCTGAATCCCCGCAGGCATGATAATGGCTGTTGGTAATACTCAACTGCCCCCCCCCCAAAAAAAAAACCTTGTACCAATATAAGAGAACATTTATAGCTCAGGATTGAACAATATGATGATGTTGCATAATTGGGAAATGAAATGTCTGCAAGAAAACAAAGGTCAGAGAGCACCAGGGACCCTGTAATAACATCTTGATCTATCCACTCAATTAATGGCATAGGTTACTTACGATGGTCTTTTTTTTAAGGAATAACATTGTTATTGACTGCCCTGGAAGCCATATCAGGGACCATATCTCAGCATCAGATATGAATTTGATCAGTAGTTTCTGTTGGTCACATATCAATACTTGAGTGATATTATAGTTACAGAGGCATTTAGTATGGACAAACAAAGGAGGCTTAGCCTTTTATTTCCATTTCATTTTGCCTTTTGACTTAATATCTGGAATCACCTATTACATTGAAATATAGCTCTTTTTTTAACTTGCCTCATTTGGTCACTCTCACATAATGAATTAAGCCAAAGTGTTTACAAACTACAGTGGCTGGACTCATACGTAAACTAACCAAAAGCAAACTATAATACTGTTTGGTACACTGTGGAAATGTTATTTTCAGTCAAAATATGCTGCTATTTCAAATTATGCACAGCCCTCAACACTGTAGTTAACTTTAAATAACTGGGTAGTAATAATAAGAGAGGAAGTGTTTGATTTGGGATTATGATATATAGAAGTATAGCACAAGACATCTTGAAAGTACCAAATTTGGAAGTCCGTAATATATTGTTACCTACTGATCTTCACATCTGAGTGCAGATTGAAGCATTTTCTTCACATTAGTTCTCCCTGGTTCTTAAGATACTATTTAGCAGAAAAGCTAATTTGTTCTGCTCTGAAATACGTTTCAATGGATAGGTTCCTCCATTATAGTAAGGTAGACTTTTTAAATCCAGGTTTATTGAACAAGCCAGAGAAGCCTGACTCAAACATAATTTTCAGGTGTGTGTGAAACATGAACATTACATATATCACACTTAGCAAAAATGAACCTCATTAATGCTTAATATAATATATATGAATATTACACTATAATTACAGACCAGCAAATGTTTATCTGATCTCTTAGTCGAGTTCCTGGATTTAAGGGGAAAGTATGCAGTTAGAGATATTGGTACGTATACATACAAACATATGCACATCCAGCTGTTTTTAGGGCTATTAAACCTGGGCATCAGAGATCTAGATGGACACTAGATGGCAGCAAAGACGTCTAGCATTTTATTAGTTGGTTTGCTGCTAATTAGTGTCCAACTAGAGTTATGCAATCAAGTAGTCATTGTTGATTTTCTTTCTCCAGCATACAAGTGAATAATAGTCTCACTCCATCCTTTGCATTACTTAATTCTGTAAATGCTATTCATTATTTATTTATCTACTTTGCTGTTGCTACTCTTTGCAATGTTGCATCATCTGAAATGTCATTCATCTGCTGATCAGTTCATTTGCTGGTCATTAATAAATCTGTTGAAAAATACCAGACTTCATTTATTTAGCCTATGGCATATACCGTAATGTCAGGGAAATCTATACATGCTAGACACAATGCAGTCCTGACAGCCTAAATTGCTAATTCATTCTATTTGATGCTTGCATGCCTATCTTTGGTGCACCGCAGGGGGTGAACTACCTTTACACCAGTTAACTGGTGGCGCTCAAGTTGCTGGCTCTTCTGGGCTCCTCCGCCCGTCTTGCCTTGCATTATTATGCCTTGCCTCATCTTGCTCATGTCATGATGCCTCACATCCGGCCAGGTCCAGCTCCAGCTTCCCCTCTTTGCACACATGAATGCAGCTACGTTTTATATATCTATCTATATCTATATCTATATCTATATCTATATCTATATATCCATACCTATACCTATACCTACATCTATCTATCTATCTATCTATCTATCTATCTATCTATCTATCTATCTATCTATCTATCTATCTATCTAT
>JANHJO010002111.1:75688-85745 GCA_032468235.1 Pseudoxyrhopus heterurus | reverse complement strand
CTGGGTGGCTTTCATTTCTAACATTTCTTAAAATGTGCATTCCAACAAGAAAATACCCGGGCAACGCCGGGTAATCAGCTAGTAATATATAATTTAGAAGGTCTCTTTTAGAATCCTGAAAACCCTTGGCCAATTACTGATCAATAATACTGAAATATACAAATTCATATAATGTACTAGTATTATTGTATACCTTTTTAAGGTGTCAGGAACTTTCTGCCAGAGCAGGTATGAAAGAAAGAGATTATCTGTGGCATTCTTACATTCTGGTTTTTTTATTTTTTTATTTCTTTTTTTCAATTTTTTTTTGAAATTTGTATTTCAGTACAGATTACAATGCCTCAAGGATAAAATCTTCCTCTTCTTGTTTTCTTCTCAAATTTGACTGCTACTACTATACTTCAGCTTTTGACCCCCTTTAAGATAAAAATAGATTTATTCCACTCAGCAAAGCACTTTTCAATTACAATAGTTCTTTTTAAGGCTTTTATTTGCTAGATTTTAATTTTTAAAATTATTATCCTTAATGATAGTAATAATTATTAATAATCTCTAATCTTTAAATCATGATCCTTCCCAACTTGTCTCCTTTCCAGATTCTTATAATTAAACTCCCCGATTGCCCAATTGTTTCAGCTTTCCTTCTATTTCATTCCTTCCAAAACTATTTAAGTTCTTTGTAGTCTCTTAACTTCATGTTCTCCTCAACTACCCCCCACAATTCATCTTTATTACCAATCCACAAATGCTTGCAGAAAATGCATTACTAATTTTAATTGAATGTCCTGGACATTGAAATGATACAGGATGTATAAAGTCTCCCTGATTGGTTTATGCACCGTGTTTAAAAAAAGAAATAAAAAGGTTGATTTATTTGTTTGTAAATATAGAAGACTGTCTCATATGAATAAACTCATGACTATACCATATTAAAAAGAACAAATATTTCTCGGTTGGGTTTGTTTGACTTGAAGAACTCATGTATTCTTCTGGGCCAGCTATTCTTCTGAGATATGTTTCCAAATCAAATTAAACTCAACCTTGCAGACATTTTTACATATGATTATTTTTCCTCTGAGATAATCTATCATAGTAGAACATGTTTTAGAAAAAGCTAACATTTATTTACTGCAGTCACATTTCAGTTCTTAGTCTATAATGAGGTAGCATCAACATCTGCAGCTCCTTTGTAATTTGGTGGAATTGGGCAAAAATAACAGGAGTAGTGGACAATTTATTGAAGATTAACTCTGCCAAGGTTTACTTAAATACATTCAAGAATCTCACCGCAATACATTTTTGAAATAATTTCTCTATACCACTTTCAAGGCAGAGATAAGGAGGAAAAGACAGCACACTTATCTAGCAAAGAATCTATAAAGACATTTTGCTGAACAAATGTGGAACATCTTCATTCAACTCAACTTAAAAATAAAAATATTTTTAAAAGTGAGTTTTTATTTGGCATGGTACTGTACAATAACCCGACTTGTTCTTTTGAGGAATATGACTCAAGAATATGTATTGGACTGGTTGATTCTGACCCAGTCTGAGAATACATAGAACTGAATTGATTTTCAAATCATGTTGATTGGATAAAGATAATATATATTGTTTCATTGATATAAAGGAACAAAGTTGAGACTTGTGGCAGGCCACATTATAGAAGCCAAACAAGTGAATTATGCTCAGAATAATAAAATAAAACTTAACAATTGTCAATAAGAAAGAAATACTTTTGTCACCTGTGTCTTTCATAATATTTCCATCGATTTCATTGCTTCATAATCCATTTTATTTTTATGTACAATTAAAAAAAAAGTAGTTTCACATTTATTTTACTGCACAGAATGACTACTAATAGTCTATCTATAAAGCATTTTCTGTCTTCTGTTAGGGACTACTTTCAATTTAGATTAGACTCTGCTGCTTTACACTGATCAAACTGATAATAGGAAAGATAAAATGAGTTCCAATGTAAAGTCTTATAGGAAAACAGCCAAAATTGGACTGCAGTAAAAAATTACCAACTATGCATTTGTAACATGCATGGATCTGTTAAAGAACTGATAGTTAGCAATAATGAAAACTAAACTACAAGATCTCAAGGTTATTTGGGATGATAACAAATGGTCTGGAGATGACCAAAAGAGATGAAATTTCCTTTTTCTTCTTCTCACTTCCAAATAAAATTACTTGTGTTTTTGTGTACACATCCATACTACATAAAAATATTGGAAATATTGACTTTTACTATATGTATTATTTTGTGATCTTTCTAGTAGGAATGACTTACTGAATAAAATTCAGTCTAGCCTGAGATTGTTTATTCTGACAAGCAGCAATTTTTCCCCCTTAGGTCTATCTAAATATTAAATCTGAGGCAATCTGCAGAAATAGCAGGAACTGCTAAAGTGAAATATACAAAGATATATATGCATGCTCTATAAAATAAATGGGTCCCAGATACATTATTTTGTGTGCCATTTATTATTCATCTGTCCTTCCAATCTATATCTATAAAACAGAGTGTGTGTGTGTATGTTTGTGGGTATGTCCTGAATAGGTTCTTCCATGCCTGCACCAATCTGGCCCAAACTTGCCAGGCATATACCTTGCGCTCTGGAGATAAACACTGGGGGGTCATGAACGCCGTCATCCCTTCTTTGCCTGCCAAAAAGACTGCTGAACTCCACACACACACACCCACCAACAGTGTACTGCACATGTGCAAAGGCCTCTGCAGCCATCGAGGCAGCAATGGCCAATCCAGCCAATAGAGGCAAGGCATGAAAATCGGAGGCTCTCCAGGCAATAGAGGCAAGGCATGCAAATCAGGCAAAGAACGCTGGGAATTGTAGGCTGCAAAATTCCCTGCTCAAGGCATAAATACCCGGGCAACGGCAGGTTATCGGCTAGTATTCAATAAAAGTAACAAGTTGAGTCCACAATTCTCATTGGAATTTTCAGAGCACGCTTGTGATGAATATGTATTGAATTATACAGTATCTTTCAATTATCAAATATCTCAAAAGTTAAAAAGCAGATGAAAAATGATTAATTCAAGAGTTAATAATAAACAGTCATGATAACAATAACACATTATTTAAGAACTTTTCAATTTATGCCACAGAATGTTTGCAAACAGAAGACAAATATATATGGGTGATTGAAACAGGAGAAGAACTGAAATAGATAGAAGGAACACCTTCCTTTTGTTAATACCAAATTGACATTTTATCTGTAATTCAGCAAACATCTAATATGTGGAATAAATCTAAAGGCAACTAAATGACTTAGACAAGCTTTGTTCCTAGTGGTATAATTTGGTACAGGTAGTCCTCACTTAACATCCACTTATTCAGGGACCTTCTGAAATTATGACAGCTCTGAAAGAAGAGGGATTTACAACCCCTTTTAGTTGTGGCCATCACAATGTCCTCATGATCATTGATTAAGATTCAGGTGCTTGGCAAAGGGCTTACAATTATGATGTTGCAGCATCCCATGGTCACATGATCTATTGACTGCTGGCTTCCAAGAAACAAAGTCAATGAGGAAGCCAAAAGGAGGTTGCATATGGTGATCATGTGACCTCAGGAAACTGTCACTAACAACAGCAATGGGAACTGCCAGAACTGCCATAAAAAGTCTATGTGGTCACATGACATCATGCCATACAACAAATGGAATTGCCAGTCCCACTTACAGATGGTAAGCAAGATCCCCCTATACATATTTGCCTGGAAGTACATGCCGCAGATAATGCTGCTTCTGGTTCAGCCTACTGCTTGCATAACCTTGTTGTCCTGCTAAAGCTTCCAGCTGAAAGAACTATAGAGAAAATCCAAAGAATGCCCTTGTGCTCTGAAAATTATCAGAAAGGGAAACATAATTACATTAGCATATTTATAGGAATTAAAAAAAGCTATTCCAGTAACTGAAATGATAGCACTTTCAAATATCTAACATCCCAACAAGGGAGCCATTTGAAATCTAATGGAATATATAAAGAGGGGTCATGGGCAGTACTATTATTCCAATAAAGTACAACATATGTCATTGTTAGGAGTGCTTTTTAAAACCAGTCTCCTGAAAGGAGGAGGAAGAGGAGGAGAGAATAATCTGTTTGAGATCAGGGACTTTATGATTGAATCTTCTGTTAGTGTAGTACCTTCCAGAGAGAGAAATAATTTAGGACAGGGGTGTTCAACATTAGCAACTTTAGGACTTGTGGATTTCAACTCCCAGAATTCTCCAAAGCTGGTTAGAGATTTCTGGGAGTTGAAGTCCACAGATCTTTAAAGTTGGCAAGGTTGAACAGACTTGATTTAGGAGAATCTTCTGGCTGGAATTCTGGGGATGTGTGAAATTGAAGAAGGATATTGTAATTAACTCTGCCAAAATCTGTATTTAGATTATCTGAAAGTTTTCTTTGCTGTGAAATAAACTTCTGTTTTGTATCTCATTTTATGATATTTTCTAATGGATTTGGGGTAAAGAATGTGAGTCAATTTAATGGATGCTAGTTAATGGTGGGATGTTCCCCTTCTTTTTGAAACTACTCATTTCTCAATGTGAAAAGCTCAGTGGGAGGAGTTCTCACATGTCTTCCCTTAGAATTTAAATGAAGTGTGACATGCCAGAAAGACAGCAGATTACTGGAGAAAATATTCTACAAGGATAGGCAAGATAGTACTATACAGTTGTCGGCCACCTCACAACTAAGAGAAAATCACAAATACTCAATTCCAGCTAAGAGAATTTTATCCACATATCCTTGTTCTTTGAAAAACAATTTGACAGCAGTTTCTTTTCCATTCAGTTGAAGAAGAATAGTAGATAATACTGAAGAAAGTGTTAGCTCAGACATAGTTATAGTATATGATTTTTCAATAACAATGAGGTTAGAAACAGGGAAATAAAAACGATTGCCATCTATTTTAATCTCTGTATTCATGAGCTTTAGTTTCAGTTCGTCTATACAGTTGTATAAATGGTCTGATATCTCTTCACTTTTCATGTTGTTTGCTTTCAGAATGAATAGCAAGATCATTTAGAAAAAATGCAAAACACTTTTTCTTATAATGCACAAAAATAAAAAAAATGATATTTCAAATATAAAGTCTTCTGCTTAAATATGTTTGTGAAGGTACATTTAAGAAGCATTTCTTTCATTCTCTCAATGCTGTGTTCTCCTTTAAGAACATAAAACTGGACAGCTAATAAATATTGTTTGTTAATTAACTAAAATTCCCTTTTCTAATAGTTAGATGTATTTGAAAGAATATAAATAGTTATCTGTCCTTCAAATAGGAGAATTGGGAATGATAAATGCTGGACCCAAAACTGAAGGTGGAAATGTAATATTTTGAATATGAGACAGGTCAAATGATAAATCTAACACATCTGACATACAATATATGCCAATAAAGAAAATAGTTCATAGGGATGTGTAAGGAATATCTTCACCAGCTTTACAGACTTTGCATTTGTGATTTTTAGTATATTTTATAGATATTGCAATAGTAAATTAAATGCTTGCTAAACTATTCTACCATTTTGCATGAGTGACCATTTTGGCTGAAACATATAAAAAACATGTCTACATACACATTATAAGCATTCTAAAGAGGGAGAGGAATACCATATGGCCATCTCCATCTGAGGTCCTTTTGGACTCATCACTTCTGTACCATGAACAGATGGCAATTCTGGTTTGAATCTGCCTTTATGCAACTTCAGGATTGTGTTCTAGTTGCACTCAGTCCTGGATCATGAAGATCTACTCTCAGTTGTTCATGCCCTGCTCATCTTTTAAATGGCTCACTGTAATGCACTCTGTATGAGGATACCCTCTGTATGCTTCAGCTGGTGCAAATTGCAGAACTACAGTTATGTGCTCATCTAGATCAGTGTATGTTATACCTCTGCTCCACAAGCTTCATTGGTTACCAATTCAGTTCAAGGGCTGGTAATAACTTATAAAGTCCTTCAAGACAGGAGCTGGGTTATTGAGGTACCACCTTTCCCCAAGTGCATCCATCCATCCCCAGAAATGTGATTGAAAGGATATCTTATGGGTCCTGCTTATGTCATTTGACAGCACTCAGGATTGCCACTCACCTTTTGGAACCATGATTCACCCTTATCTTGTTGGCCTTCTAGAACGGTCTGAAATCTTAGTTTTGCCATCTGGTCTGGAGATCTGGTATGGTGGAATGAAGCCTGCTAAATGACTATATTGTTAGTAAGTTTAATTGCACTCTCACAATTTATTTTTTATGGTTGTAATTTTTAAATTATTGTTAGAGTGATTTTTGTTGTATGTTTTTGGTCTATGCTTGTATTGGTTTTGTGCGTGTCTTAACTCTGTGAGTCACCTACAATAAAGTACTATATGTGAGATTTACATCCATATACAGTACATTGATTAAATAAATCAATAAATATACTTTACCTTCAGCACCCTTGCTATTGCTGAATTCTCTTATCTATTCCTAACGTTTTAGGATTAAAATCATTCCCAACATGTTAGAGAACAAGAACCAATTATGTCCAATCTACCTTTCAAGTCTAGGCTTATTATTATATGTAACACAATGTTTGTGCTATGTTATGGGGTATGCCATTCCTTCTCTTTAATCCACATTTCTGTCATTGGTAAAACCAGGGCTTGGCTGCTATAAGTTTGCACAGGTTCGGGTGATCCTCTAGCTAAAAGTCTGCCCTGTTCAGTGAACCCATAAATCCCACCCCTGGCTGGCCATGGTGCAGGAGCTGACTAGGCCACACCCACCCAGCAACCGGGCAGAGAACCAGTTGCTAAAATTTTTGGAGCCCACCCCTGGCAAACTGATAGGTTAAGACAACCAGATGAGCTAATACTGGCAAATTATGGGAGATTGGTAAAGAGGAATTCAGAATTAAAAACCATCCCCGTGTTATGAGTTATAAATAGTATCTCCTAAGGCAAAAAGTCCTGTATTACTCCTAGGTTATACAATTCAAACTCCTACATTTCACCTGGTGGCAGAGACCAATTGCCTTTGCTAAAGGTCTTAAGACTTTCTTGTTCAGCCAGAATTTTTCATTTTGACACATGATGACATAAGCTGTTGTTTGGATGCTTTTAACTTGGTTTTTAATTTTTATATTAATTTGAGTTTTTGTTAGCATTTTGTATGTGTTGATTATCTACTATGAGCATTCCATAGACAAAATATATTTACAAATGGGATTGAAAGAATAAAGAAGAAAACAACTGAATATTATTTGGAAAAAGGCACACCTATTTCTAAAGGACTGGGAGGTTCTGTTTAACTTCTCTTGTTACTGATATGTGGATTTCCTAATTGAAGGTCTAGAAAATATTTATAAAATATTTGATATGCAAATAACCTGACATGCTGTTTTTAGCAGTAGAAGTAGATCACAGTAATTTGAAGAGAAAATTTTTCAAGGTAAATCAAGCTGGTCTGGGCGCCACCTCTCTCTGTTTAATAAGAGTTATGAAGTATAAAACTTTTATGGGATTTTGCAACATTATCAAATAAAACTATGGAGCAGACTGTAACAAATATTGTAATAAGGCAGCTTTAATTTTTTAAAAAAGAGAGCTAAATCTACAGATAATAACCCCAGTCTAATTTATGCTTAAACATACATTCATGGCCGGATATCACTTTCAGATGCAGCTAAGATAGACAGAAAAGGGAACAAGAACAGTAGCATCCAGTAATATTTTTGAAAATATAGTACACGAAAGATCAGAAGATAAAAGAAATAGATGACAGTCAATGAACAGATCTTGAAAACTAGAAATTGGACATTAAAATCTCAATATATAAGATTGGCATTACAATGAATGTGAATTATGGTTATCAAAAGAACTGAAAAGGGAAAAAGGATTAAATTATGAACAAAAGGAGGGAGAGTAAGATTGGAACACATTTTCTGTTGAAACACTGAAACAACTCCCTGAACAAGATAGAAAAGCAGAGACGTAGGACATGTACAGTCATATTGTTACTTTAAAATAAGAGTGAAATAAGAGTGTAAGAAAGTTCCTGCCCACTTCCATCAATGGTTTTATTCATTTAAAATAAAATATTACATTTTATTAATTATTTTAATAAAATAAAAAAATAAAGTTACTTCAAAACACAAGAATGTACTATTGAGTCCAAAACGTGTACAGCACAAAAAATTAACTTGAGATCAATCCATGACAACATAAGACTTGAGACTGTCTTTTCCTGATAAAACCGTATGTATGTATGTATGTATGTATGTATGTATGTATGTATGTATGTACGGTTTTACGATAAAAAGCATCTTCAGCTCTACTCCGCATGGCCCTTTTTTGTCTCCTCCATAGCCAATAGTTTGTCTTACGTATTATAATATTTGAACACCACAGTAATATATTGAATCCCTCCCCCCTTCAAGATTTTTAAATTAAGTATATATGCTGCTAAGAAGTTTTTTTCCCAAAGGAACTGTAGCAGCAGAATGAGAGTTATTGAAATAACATTGCCAACTAATGCTAGAAAGGCTTTGAGGTTGTTTAGATATGCCAACCGATCCATTAGGATAGACATTAACTTGACAGAGTCATGGTGGCAGTGTACAATTGAAACCAATTAACCACTTTATCAGCCACCTCCCTACTTCCCTTCCTTGTCAGTTCGAATGACACTTGCTCCATTCTACTAGAGAAATGGTGATTTTTTTTCCCCATTATTGACTATGGAAGACAAACAGACAAACACTAGAAGCATGGTCAACTGGTATTTCAAGATTACATTATCTCACCAGTTATTTTTCTGTTCTCAAGTCTCTAAGAATCAGATAGCAGTAACATTGCAAGCTAAATTGGGGGTTGGCAGGATAAAATTTAGGGGCACACATTTTAGACACATAGCTGAATGTTCTTCTGATTTTCTGGGAGCAAAAATTGAGTTTTGCGGCTGCACTATTAGGTTCAAAGTGAAGGTTAATATTAGACACTCCTCTGCTTAAAAGAAATTATATTCATGTCTGTTACTATGCCACTAACCAAAAAGAAACATGAATGAGTACATAGCATAATGTTATTAGCTTTTTCAATTGCTTTTCTATATCTATAAAACAGAAGTGTGGGTTTGTATGTGCTCTATACAAACCCACACCCCTGCACCAGTCTTGCTGAACTTTGGCACATACATACTTTGGCATTGCGAGATCAGCACTGTGGGGGTCACGAACCCTTTTCAGGGGTCTTTCCCCCCCAATTGCCCAAAACTCAACACACGCACTGAAAGAACTGAAAATCTCCACTGTGCATGTGCAGCTTCTGGGTCTCAGTCTTAGCCATTGGAGCTGGTGGGAGAAAATTACCAGTCAGCTGTTCCGGCCGCTTTCTCTTCAGTGCAGGCAGCAGCAGAGGTGACGGAGCAGAGGAGAAGGAGGATGAGGAGGGAAGAAGAGGACAAAGAAGATGAGGGAGAGACAAAAGAGAAAAAGCTGAGGGGAAGGTGTTGGAGCGGCAGCATTGGCTGCCCTCCTGCAAGCTTTCTTTTCCCCCTCCACACACATACACACACCCCTGCTCCAACGCTGCTCCTGAATCGACTACAAATCACCTGTTGCTGGTGGCTACAGGGCACTGTGCTAACCAACAGGTCATTTGTGCAGTGTCCCGTACCAACCGGCAACAGGTAATTTGCAGCGCTATCAAAGCAGGGGAGTAGCGGTGCCGGCATTGCGAAAATCACTTCCTGACAGTGGTGTGCCGCCACTACTCCCCTTTGACAGCGCTCCAAATCACCTGTAGCCGGTGGCTACGAGGAGGGGGAGGGGAAGAAAATGAAGAGGAGGAGGAAGACAAGGAGGGAAGAAGATGAAGAAGAAGGGGGAGAAGGGGGATGAAGAGGAGGAGCAGGAGGGAAGAAGAGGAAGAAGAGGAAGAAGAGGAGGAGGGGGAGATGGAGGAGGGCAAAGAAGACGATAAAGAGGAGGTGAAGCAGGAGGAGGAAGGAAGAAGAGGGAGGGGCAAGAACACCATGAAGAGGAG
>JANHJO010002111.1:0-11112 GCA_032468235.1 Pseudoxyrhopus heterurus | reverse complement strand
CCATTTAAGCTCACACCGACTGCTTCAGTGACTCCATCCAGCCACCTCATTCTCTGTCGTCCCCTTCTTCTTTTGCCATCAATTGTTCCCAGCATTAGGCTCTTCTCCAGTAAGTCCTTCCTTCTCATGAGGTAGGCAAAGTATTTGAGTTTCATCTTCAGGATCTGGCCTTCTAAAGAGCAATCAGAATTGATCTCCTCTAGGACTGACCAATTTGATCACCTTGCAGTCCAAGGGACTCACAGGAGTCTTCTCCAGCACCAGAGTTCAAAGGCCTCAATTCTTTGGCGCTCAGCCTTCCTTATGGTCCAACTTTCACAGTCATACATTGCAACATTGCTTTCAATGGATGAATGGAAAGATGAATTGTAAATGCTGCTGGTTATGTTTTTATGGTTTTTAAATTTTAAACCAACTTTTTTATTCTGATGCTGTTCATATACCCATTCTTCATGGACAGCATGTTTTTAACTTATTTGGGGAGGTTTGTCATATTAATTATTAACACACATACAGATACACACACACACATATATATATATATACAGTAGAGTGTGTATATATGTCTATCTCTATACCTGGTGTGTGTGTCTCTGTGTGTATTTGTGTTTCTAATCATCAGGATACTTTCAGGTTTTCTGTGAATTATTATACTATTACCATACTATACATTAAATCCACCAATTTAATGGATTTTCTGCCCAAAGTGCTGGGTGATACTTCACAATATATAAATAAGATGCAATCTATACCTTTTAAAATCAGTTTCAGATTATTCAATGAATTATGCACTGAGGGCAAATTTAACCTGAATCTCTCCAAAAATTTTTAAAAATTCCAACCATTATACTGCACTGGTTCTTCTTAGCATTGCTGCTTGGTCACAATTAGGGATACCTAGAGCATACTGTGCTGCTTTTCAAATTACAGTGTTGCAGATTTTCATGCATTACTCAATTTTATCCATATTTCTGTGATTTAAAAAAAAAAGAGAGATTTATTGCAATTCTCATGAAGGAAAAGCATATGTATATCCTTTATATGCAACTTTCTGTAAATTAAAAAAAAAACTTCCACAGACATGAGATACAAAATAAATTGGCAAGAAATGATGAATGTTAGCAGTTGCAATTCTGTGCTATCAATACATGAGATAAAATAGGTCTGTTTCAGAAAACTGGCCTATTGCTGCTGTTAAAGTGAGTGATTCTTTCCTTTTACTTCTCTAGTTACAATTTGATAAAAAGGAATCCCAAGAAAATTAGGGCTGTCAACTCTCACTAGTCAAGAGCAAGAAAGTAGGAAAATATTTTGTCACCTTTTAGGGAGAAAAAGTTGTTATACTGATGTTCAGCATTTCATAAACACAGCAGTATGTTATTTGTTTAAAGATAAATGCTTATCCAGTGCCTACTTTCGATAGCTCAAGTGATATAAAAAGTGGTATAATTGATTCTTCATATCTACAAAACAAAAAACATCATCTTATAGATTACAATGTTTAGAGCTTCAGAAATACTTTTGCTTTCCATGAGATTTGTTAAGGTGGGATGCTTCAGTACGGTTTCTCTCAATCTTGTGGTGTGTGGGCTTGCTGATTGGCAAATTCTGGGAGCTGAAGTCCATACTTTTTGTGAATTTTCCCTCCAAAATGCCAAGAAGGAAACCATTTAAAATCAGTAGCTTGAATTCAATGTCCTATTGGGCTAAATTTAACTTCATTTTTTAATTTTGTGTTTTTAGAATGGTGGGTTCTTTAAGAATGTACAATGTTAAAATGCAAATAAGAAGATGCATCATTAGACCCATGCAACTGAACACTTTTGCTAAAATCAGTTCTGAAATTTGGGAATTGGCTTCCAATAATCCTCAAGCAAATCCCAAGAATCATTGATTGCTTATAGCTACCTGTGAGCAAGAAGATAATCACTAACAAAATACTTTGTCTCCTTAATGTTTACCTCTATAGCAATAGCTAGCATGTTATTTTGAATAGACATGGACAGTTTGATTGTGTAGCAGACCTCTTGCTGTTCTCACATATATTATTCTGTGTAAAAGTACGCATATACTGGCAAGTTTTAATGTATTACCCTCAAGGATATTGTCAGTAACATTCCATATTCAGAACACTTCTGTATATTCTGCTTGGATGAAACCTTTGAGATCTGGCTATGCTATCCCTTGTAGATTACTTGAATTAGGATTGCCTACCTTTTGTAAATGTATGAGTTGGCCCAAAATAGAGATTACAAAGTTTTTACAAGTAGATCAGTCTGGCAACATTTCTATAAGGTTGCTAAATTTTATTCAGTTGTGGTTGCTGTCAGAAGATGCTAGGTTGAGTCAATTTTGTGTTTCTATGGTTGGTTTCCATAACAGTGTTCTATGCGCCTTTGGCATTAATCATGCCGGCCACATGACCACGGAGATGTCTTTGGACAGTGCTGGCTCTTTGGCTTTGAAACGGAGATGAGCACTGCCCCCTAGAGTCGGGAACGACTAGCACGTATGTGCGACAGGAACCTTTACCTTTATGGTTGGTTTACCAAAGTCAGGCCTAAACAATCAGTAATTTTTCATGTTTGTCAACATCTCCATCTCTCTAATGTGATTATTTACTCTCTTTATTGTTTGATGTTGCATCTGCATTTTCTTGTGGTTTTTGAGTTTAAATTAAAATACAGATTATAATTAATTCAAAGGTGCAACTAAGCTAAGCATGCTTTTCATTTCTTTTTTGTTTAGTAGGATGTGAAAAAATAGATGGATAGGAAGATGCATTAATTAAAATTAATTAAGGGAGTGTCATAATTCTGTAGAACATAAAGAAAAGGATAGCTGAAGTTCTACTCATCACCGAACTGGTCAAAAGTTTCTTCTGGGGTGCAGAATAGCTAGTGTTTTTGCTTGGAACAGCTGCAATTGCCATTGTTTTTTGATAAGAGAAATTTAGTGTAATTGAGTGCCTATGTATACATTGTATTGTCTTATTTTTCCAGATAGTATAAGAATCTCTACAGAGCAGAAGATTGATGTTACTATCTGTTAGTGTTTAAAGGAACATTACATTCCAATTTATACTCAAAGAGTATAATGCCCTTTTGACATCTGTGTTCCTTTTCCTTATTATAGCAAAGTTTTCCTTTTAATATTGACTGTTTGATTTAACATTATTTTCTTTCCTTTAAACTTCTTTCAAAAGCACTGTCCAAGGGTGAGGGGTGAGGACGAATGCTTTTGTTATTGTCTTGACATTGTTTAAAGCTTGCTCTATAATGAACATCATACATTTTTTTTGCAAGGAAACTAACTGCAACAAAAACCATTTTTATAATGGCAAGTTGAATCCAGATTTGTAGACAAAAGATCCATTCTTACATATGCAAGTTTATTGTAGTTGAAATTTAATAAATTGAGAGGACAACAGATAGGAGAAGTATCTAATTTCTGATAGCTTTTCCAATTAGTGCTTTAATACTGCCTGTAGTCATTTAGTCATGTTTGCTATGTTGTTAATAAAGTGAAGTGGAAATCTATGCTGCCTAACAATGATACACAATTTCTACATTTTTGGTAATTGTCTGTCTCAACCCAACCATTTAGTATTCCAGGAAGAAAACAAGGTGATAGAATGGAGAAGGCTCTCAGTGTGAAAAGACTGCTTGAGCACTGAGCAGCAGAAGGGATTGAACCCATGGGCTTTTTGTAACTTTTCTCCCCATAGGCTAGTAATTGTGTCCTAAGAAGAACTAATGTCAATCTGTATTATTCAAGTAGTTCTAAAAATTAACTTAAGGATCCTTCTCAAAATATCTGTTTTTCAATTCTTCCCTATGTCACTGAATCTGACCTTTTTCTAATTGATCAAATGGGAAAGAAAAAGATAAATGGATTTACGAATGTTTTATAGATGTTCCCTAGTTTAGAAAGAATAATAGATTTTAGGAAAATTTTCTGCCATTCCTGTTGAGATGAAGGACTGCAGGATATGCGATTATTTGAATGTTGCAGCATCCCCATCTCCATATGCTCCAGCCAACATGGCCAGTAAGTGACATTGGAAGTTATACCTTCCAGTAATACCTAGAAGGACTATAGGTTCTGCATTCTTGATATAAGAAAAAAGTGCAGGGCATTGGGTATCAGATTTAGTGGTAGCTCACTAGGCAATTATGAATCATTCCCTATATCAACCCAGCCTCCCAAGATGGGAAGGCAATGGTGTCCTTCCTTGTGTGCCTAGAATTAAAGTGAAAAACAAATCAAATAAATGCAATGAGATTTGATTACAAAATCAAATTTGATTACAAAATTAATTAGCACTTTATATTTTCTTTAATAGTCTCTCCTTGCGAAGGCAAGTGTTGGCCATTGGACACCAGTTATATAAAATTAAAAAATGATCCTGCTCCTTTTGGCTAGAGATGCCACAATTTTGTTGTTGTTATTTATTTATTTAATTTTACATTAGCCATTCTGGGACTCGTTCATGCACATATATTATGCCACTGAGTCATGTCTCCCAGTGCTGTGGGAAAAATGGCTATCATCTCATGTATCATCTCATGTGGGAGGGAAAGAGCTTTAATGATAGTTTTGTCTTAACATTATTCTCCTGGCTGAAAAGGAAATAAAAATTATAAGAAACAGGGACGTCTCTGAAATATTTCCATCAAATGTGAGGCTCCCAATGAAGGATATACAAAAGCTTTGATTCCTTTTTCCCCTGCATGAATTTCCATTATGAAGCGACTCACATCCTGCAACAATGGCAGCTTTCATATTTAGAAAAGGAATGCAATTTTAATTTAGCTTATAATGATACTTTAATAAGCATGCCAGTTATTAGGCATGTCAGCCTGATTGCTTTCCTGACTGCAGTTTTCAATTAAGCATAATGTGTCCTATTCATGTGCTGAGGAGAAGAGTGGAAAGGGGTGGGGACTATTTTTGTTGGCAAATCAGAGATTTGAATAGGCACTTAGAGAAAAATATATCTTGTAAAGCTATGTTAGATTTCAATGACACTGATTTCCTCCATTTACTGATATACTTCTAACTTGATTAAAGTCATTTCTCCTGCTAAGTCCACTATGAAACTGGGTTTGGAGCAGTTGTATGTCTACTAAATTTTGTTCATGTAACAGATTCATAATAGGACTACTAGGAAGAATGGAAAGGCCTAAAATGTTGTCTTTTCTTTGTTAATTCTATAAATTTCTGGATCATTTCAGTCAGAAATTGATTTATTTATTAAATATGTGTGCATATTTCTATTTTGTAAGAGAAGGAGTGGCAGGATCTTGGGGTGGAGTTAAAAGAGGAATCAGCCTAGTATCTCTATGTAGCTGCAAGTGGAATAAGTCCAACCCTCCCTTGAAATACATGGACCCTTATCTAACTCTAAGCAGATGCCAACCACTTATTGAGAAGATTCCTGTGCATAGGCAGTTTAGCAATAAATCACCTTAATCAGCATTCATGCCTAACAGTTATGAACTGAATTGTACTTTCAATGAATCCACCCTAAGCATTCAAACCAATATTTTTATGCTATGAGAAGTACATATCTGTGATGTTATAGGTGTTACTAAACTGCAATATCCTACATCCCTTTCTCTTCACCATACTATCTAATGCTATCGAGATAGTCAAAGTTAAATCGAGCAATATCTCAAAGGCCCCGCATTTTTCCAGCCCTGAATGTCATCTATTTTTCTCTAAGTTAATACTGACTGAATTAATCAGTGAACCTAGTTTGGAAGATGAGAAATACTTTATTGGAGAACCATTTTACAGATAGGGTTAGTAAAAGTGAAGTTATATTCAAGCTACATGTATGCATTTTTCCTTCAGAATTGCTCCCTATTTTTCCACTAAGGCTTTCCTCTAGTCACTGATAGACTACAGCATCCTTTTGCTTTCATTTCAAGGTACTGGAAAGCCATCCAGTTATATAACAGTGTTTGTAGCTCCCAAAATATGTTTTATTCGGGTTTACTTGTAAAACTTAAATTGTGGCCTGTTCAGTATTCCCAGCACACTTTGAGAAAGAATGAAAAAGATAACAATGCACAATGCTAGTACTTTACAAAAAGCAGAAGCAAAGAAAGGGACCAAATACTCAGGGTATGTTTTGATAAAGAGACTGGAGTCTTCAAAAGGGACAAAGTAAGAATCAAATGTCAGCACGAGTTTAGTGGAATTGATTTAAAAAAATGCTTCAACTGAATTTCCAATTATGTAATTTGCCCAGTATTTGCAAATAATAAAGTCCACTGGAGTTGGGCAGTCAATAAGTTTAAATCATAATAATAACAATATTCAAATTTGTAATTAATATACCTTTCTAATGTTTCTTACCTTTCACATGTGTAACTGCCCATGGTCACATATCAAATTTTGGACACTTGGCAACTGATTCATATTTATGACAGTTGCAGTGTCCCAAAGTCATGTGATCACCTTTTGTGATCTTTTGACAAGCAAAGTCAATGGGGAAGCCAGAGCCACTTAACAACTGAGTTACTAAGTTAATAGCGCAGTGATTCATTTAATAACTATAGCAAGAGAGGTCATAAAATGAGTCAAAATTCATTTAATAAATGTCTCACTTAGCAACAGAAATTTGGGGCTTAACTGTGGTCATAAGTAAAGGACTATCTGTATTTAGATTCTTAGTGAACTAATAATCCATTTGTTGAAGATGGTGATGCCATATGTCATGGATATATCTTATTTCCATAAATGTAGCTCAGATTCCATGTTAATTCGTGGTAGTTTGGTCAGTCAGAATGATTCCTATTCATGTCATAGAAATTCATTTTTTTAAAAAAAAAAACCTAGGTATATAGTAGGTATATTATATAATATTAATGGGTATATCCAAGGTTCATAACTATTGCAAATGCAAACATTATGTAATAGTATGTGTTTTGAGAGGTCATCTAGTAATCACATTTAAACATTTCCATCTAGAAAAGAATATTCTCTATATTAGCAATAGAAGTAAGCTACTAGATAGAGTTGTAAATAATGGAGATATCTAGTTTCTACTTTATGAGAGATGGACATTTTGTAGACATCAAATAATTTGAAAAGCCTTGGGATGTCCTTTTTGTTTCCTTGTATGTTATAGAAAATGTGTAGCAGCTTAGATCTTTTGCAGTCATTTATAATTTATGCAGAAAATGTTAATCTCATTACTAAATCCCCATAATCTCTGCTTTTGCTTGTGAATACTAGCCAAATGACACAAAAATGAAGAGTGATATATAATTATTCTTTCAAGGGTCAACAGGGAACAATATATTGTTTGGATTAATTTTGCTTTATTCAATAGCTGCAAAAATAATAATAGAGAAATAGAGAAAGAATGGCAGAAGGGAGTTCTAAGGATAGTTGCCTGGGGAATTCAACTGGATATTTTGTCATTATTCTGGGCCTGTTTTCCTTCCCATGAGGCTATTTCTGCACTGATAGATTACAAGTCAGCAGAATAACCTAAGGTTAATGAGGTGATGCATTTCATCCAGCAAAATCATCTAGCAGCTTGTTTTCTTTTTGTGTGGTTTATTTTTGTAGCCTTATTGTTGGTCATTGCATTCAATTAAAACTGCATAGCATAGACTAGAGAAAAAGCGCTCATATTTCTATTGTCTTGATATTATCTTCATATAATGTTTTATGACCAAAATGCTGTGGATTGATAAGTATCTATGATGTAATATGTACTATAGATCACGATGTGCATTTTTATGAGCTACAATGATGAGAAGTCAACTTTTACAGAATGTAGATGTTAGAATTATTTGAGGTGGAACGATGCCCATTAATGACAGCATACCATTGATTCCAATCAGGAACTCTTTATTCAATAATCGATCAAACACTATTCAGAATGGTTTACAGCATGTCCCTTTTATAGGAAAATATGCGTGGGTGGAAAGGAAGGATCTAATACACTGTTAGCCCTAATACAAGATATCAGGAAATGAGGGGGAGCATTCACCTGCTTCCAGCAGCAACTGTCCCTTCCTGTATATTCTCCTTTGACAGGTGTTAAAGTAATGTTCACAGTTAATTAATTATTAACAGTAGATGAATAGGTAAAAAGCATCCTCTTTGGGGGTCTTATAAGGGGATTATAAAATTCAAGCTTGGTTTCTAATCAAACCAATTTATATGTCATTAAATCAGATACATAAAGGCAAGTTGTTAAAGGATTAATATGCCTCCATTCGTTGAGTAACTGTACTGTTTTAAAATTATATGTATATAGATATTACACACACACTGTGTATATAGGTGTGTGTGTGTGTGTATATATATATATATATATATATATATACATACACACATACACAAACACACTGTGTATGTATGTAAGTATGTATGTATGTATATATGTATATATGTATGTATATATAGACACACGCTAGAAACAAATATTCTGTTACACTATATCCCAAGGGACAGAGACTTTACACACAAAGGAATTCCTAGACTAGTGTGTGTCAAGAAACTATCTCCTAGTGAAATGAAGAAACATTCATTTACCAACTGGGACCATTAAACAGTAATCTACTACACAAAGGATAATATCAAATAACAATTGTAATATTACCAGTATAATTTTATTATATCGTTCTCTTAGCTCTAATAATCACAAAATATCTCTCTTCTAGGCAAGCTGCCATTGAAGAACACATACAGCTGCAGAAGTATAATATAATGAAACAGTCTGTTTTAAAGCTCAGCATGGCTTCTAAATCTGACTACAGATACATGAAGGAACAAAAAAAAAGTTCTACAAACCTTCTGGAATCTCCTGCATGAGTCCCAATAAAATGAAAAAGATTTCCAATGTAAAATTAAAGAACTCTGCTGACTGCAGAAACAGATTGTCTAGTAATTATTTGCTGCTTAAGAAGATAGTGCTAAAAAAATTATTTCAAATGCTCTGCCCAAGTTTATGATAGGCATTCTGCAACATGACACTAATATAGCAAAATGCCTTTACGTATATTTGTCATGCACACTGTGAATAGATTGGAGAACATTTTCACAGTAACTGACTTCACTTCTCAATTTATCTGTATTCACTGGGAAAATAACTACATATTTTGTCAAATGATTTTGAAGATTCTGCTAGTGAGGAGCCCAACAAGGTCCTTAACTAGTCACAGAGTATAGGAACACAAGGTCTCAGTAATTCAAAGGAAGCTCTCAGCATCCTTAACTGAACCTTCAGCCTGCAGATATAGGCCATTATCTGTGATCTATCAATGAAAGGATGACTCTGCCAGAGTTTCTAGAGTTTCACAAGCTATATGAGATTTTACATAGAACAAACCAAAAGCTCTATGTCCAGAATCAGCAGCAAGTGTGAATGAAGCTAAAAAATCAGCTGACTCTTCTTAAGATTGCAACTGGACACAGATATATTCTAGATTCTAGAATAACAGAACATGCTTCATTTATTTGTGAGTAATCACCCCACACTTGGCTTACTCAGTTATGCATAAAACTTCCTAAGATTTAAAATAGAGAAGATTTCCCCCTAAATGAAACATCTTTTCTCTGTTTAGTTATGTGAAAAAATTTATAGGTGCTTGTATCAATATATAAGCTTATTAGAGTTTACTATTTTTATTGAGAAATCACCCCTTAAGGAAGGAACAAAAACATACTAAAGTGTATCAGATCAAATCAAATTGTGCATCTTTTGAAAAAAGTTTTTATTAGGATTAGAATAAGTCATTCTAATTATGTGTATTATTTTCAGATCTATTCATCCTTGAGCTATGTGGTTTTGTTTTGTTTTGAATTGCCAATGATTTAAATATATATTTCAATACATAACTTGTGTCAAAATAACCTACTTCTATAGCTATATTTTTAATATGTTCTTTCTCATTATTATGCTCAACAGCCAGAATACCATTTAGATAAATAAATACTAAATTCAATGAATGGCTAACTTGGTGGACATTAAGCCAGGTTATGGAGATTGGGTCTGTCTCAGTGGAACTCATAAATCTCATTGCACAAGAATTCATATGATCAATGATGTACAGTTTTTACATACCATAGTATAGTGAACTTTCTGGCCAATAGTGTAGCATGCTACATGCACAGGTTTAATAATATTATGGAACATATTAACCATTGTTTCTGAAGGATTCCAGTAGCAGCTTTTTCTGTGATCACAAAAGCAAAGATAGAAAGATCTCTTTTTTTGTTTCCCTTGCAAATGAAGCTGGGATAATTATTTAACTTTGAACTCTTGCACCAACAACATCCTATCTTTCAGAACTGACATTTTTGAAGTCATTCCTTTCCTGGTCTATTCACCATTTCAATTAGAGGAGGTTATTTTACATTATGATACCCATATGAAACTTTTGTAAGTGACATGAAGCAGCTCTATCATTCCTCAGCAACTTACATTCCTGAGCATGGCCATGCAATAGTACATTACCTCTGCATTTTCTTTCTACCTTTGACTTTGGTTAATCATGAATTTCTGATTTTTAATCTTGCAAAATTAAAAGTCAAATTCATGATTAAGCAAAGTCAAATTTAAATTGGTAATATAAAACAGTTTTTCTTAATCTTAAACCCAAGAACTAGCTCTGCTTACTGACTGTATTCATGGATTTTGCATACATAACTATTTACTTTCGTGATCCTCCAAGCTAAATATGGCTGGTCCATGTTGTTTAGTGGACCTGGAATTGCCATAAACCATGGACATCAACACTCAAAGTTTTTTCTAGTCTTCTGTCCATTATATGTATTGGAATGAATTAATGTTATAGCTCAATTGTAGAGCCTATATTTTGCATAGAAAAGGTTACTGTATGACATTTCCAAACAGGACTGAAAGTTCCTTTGAGATTTTGTAATCTAACTGGAGTAGGAAAATCTGTTTCTCAAATTTTCCACATCTGTAGTAGAACAACTTGCCTTCGGAAATTGTGAATGCTCTAACTTTGGAAATTTTAAAGAAGAGATTAGACAACCATTTGTCTGAAATGGTATGGGTTTCCTGCCTGGCCAGGGGCTTGGACTAGAAGACCTCCAACTGACCTTCCAACTCTGCTA
>JANHJO010002108.1:167963-178095 GCA_032468235.1 Pseudoxyrhopus heterurus | reverse complement strand
ATGAAGCTCCCACAACTTCTGAAGGCAACTTCTGTTCCATTGGTTGATTGTTCTCACTGTCAGAAAATTTCTCCTTAGTTCTAGGTTGAATCTCTCCTCAATCAGTTTCCATCCATTATTTGCTGGCCTTCAGGTGCACTAAAAGCAAACAATGCGCGTATTTTTTGCTATCAGTAATATCCATAAATAGAAATGGATTGAGAACAATCTTGATAAGCAAATTATCACATCAGATTCCTTAACCTGTTCTTTCTTAGGAAATTGTGACAATCAGATGATATATGGAGCAAGCTATGTTATTGTACAAATGAGTGTATTGCAACCCTTAGTGAAAAGATTCCACTAAGATAGCCCTTGATCTTACAAATATACCAGTAGTTATTCTGTTTTTAATTTCCCAATAGCCTATTTTTCTTGAAAGAAAAGTAATAGAGAATGTGGTGGGATGGTTGCAAATGGAGGACAATGTCATCTGAACCATTTATAAATTTTTATGAGTAAGGCAAACTGATGTACAATAAATAGCTTCTTTTGAATCCCCCATGTTTTCATATACTCCAATATATTAATTGCAACCAGAAAATCAGGGTCTGATATGGATAGGGGAAGCCAATGAAGCAGTCTTCATAGTTATGCAAAAACCACTATCTTCATTTTAAAAAATAAAAATGAAATGATAGAGGAAATGAATTGACAGAAAGGGGAAATAAATGATGGAAGCATAGAAAAGTAAAATGGGGGCGGGATCTAGGATAAATAAAAGTACTACTTTTCAAAGTAGTATGTCAAGAATTAAAGCTGGTTTGGGGTTAGAAAAGACTGAGGATCCTTGCTTTAGCTCTTTCCGAAATAAGCTATATAGTTTTGTATTTCAGATCCTCCGACTCAGTGTGAAATTTGCAATCATTTAAAAGTGCTCAATGTATTCAGAGCAACTATCCAAGTCTGTGAGATTACGCTTTATATAGCTTTTCTTCATTGCAGCCTTCAGCAGATTGCCTGTCATGCATAAACCAGCTGGAAGTAAAACTGACTTAAAAAACCTTTCTTGTATTTCAACCCTTTCCTCCACTTTGCCTGTAGTGATGGCCAGGAGTTCTATCCAAACTGCAATTGATATAGCTTCCATTAGATGGATTCCCATTTCTTTTCCCTTCCCACCATGCCAGGAAAGTAAGCACCAGATGGCTTCTTTTTTGTGGGTGTGTTTTTTGAGGACTGGTGAAAAAAAAGAAAATATGACCTTTTGACAATTTTTCCAGTCATTTGGGCTGCAAAGTTGACAAATACAGAAATTACGCTGATACCTTTTCACTCTAATCATACATTTTATTTGCATAAAGGACAACTAGAGTATGTAAAAGCAAGCACAAATTAATTGAGTGCCGTAATTTGCACTGGCAATACTAGCTTCCTTTTGCCAGTACCACAATGCCTCTTAACAATCTTAGAGTTGTATTGAATTGCAGTCTGTAATCTGAAATTACGATGATGTATCTGTAGATATAAAAGTGATGCAGTTGTTCCCAATGTGTTATTAATGTAACCAATAATATACAGAGACTTGAATGTGAAAGAAAACTGGTGGAAGTTCCATTGTACGGCGGAACGATTTTATTTTAAAACCAGAATATTCAGTCTCAGAATACAAAAATAACCATGAAAAGATATGCATAAATAATAGTCAAGAGGGCAATGAAAAAATGGTGGAAAATCTACAATCTGCTTTAGACCTTCTTCAACACAGCATTTCCCACTTCCTATCTATTAAGACTGCTGGCTGGGAGTCTTGGAGATTTAAGTCCCGGCACCCAGGAAAAGTATCAGATTGGATAAGGCTGATATAAATCAGGACCATCATCTACTGAGGATTTAACTTGTATGAAATCATGTTAAATTGATAAATATTTTTATTGACATGGTATCAGACAGTGTATTTCTTGGGTTAGGTAAATTGTCATAAATCCTCTGGGAGAATTAGCTTACAGCAGAATGAATAAATATTTTCCTCTGTTGTACATTCAGCAGTATTTTATAGCATCTCATTTCACAGTGACAAGAAGTTTCGGGGATGCTGAGAATAGCCAATAACTTCCTCAGAAAGAGGTCCCTGGAGATTAGGGGTGTTTCCAATGTTTCCAAGATGTTAGGTTTATACTGTATTACAGACCATAAAATAAGAGTTTATATTCCAGCAGACACTGCTCGTCGTCAGATGATTAAGGACACTCATAATCTTCTAGGATTTCTTAGAGGGAGAAAAGTAACTCTCTCTGCTCTCTTTCCACTTCCAGCATAAATTGTCTAAAATATGCAGGTTTGTGATTTCCACTTCCTTGGCCAAGTATCAAAAAGAATGAGTCACTTGCTAATCATATAATTTTCAGAATACGTCTGGGCAAGATCTGGCCAAATCACTTGTGTTGGGGAAAAGTGGAGCAATTGGGAAGACCATACATACTCATGGAGATCAGCTGTCCCTTGATCATATCTTAAAGAGACATTCCTTTCATTCATCAAAACTGTATTTACAGGCACCTTTACTTCATAGAATTGGAGAAGAGCCATTCTGCCTAATACCAAACTTGATTAATAAAATAATTATCTTTTTATAAATTACTCAACTATTATGAAGACTGTTCTTGGCCTACTGGCACTCTTCCTACTCCCCACAAGGATAGTAGAATTCAACTTTGCTCTACCCTCGGGGAGAGCTTTCTGTGTTCATGCACCAAAAAAGGAGAACCTGCATACATAATCAAGAGGAGGCATGTTTCATTCGTGGACAGGACGGAAAGACTTGAAGAAGGTGTGTGGCAATAACTATAGCATGCAGAAATCATGATTTTCCTAAAGCTTTCTGCTTCCAAATAGAGTTTTACTAATTGAGATCTTACAAGAGTCCTTTTCATATATACTACTGTATATAGTATGGAGAGGACAAGACAGTTCAGCTGAGTACTCATTACATTGATATAAAACTGATTATATACCTCAGTTTCTGTACATTTTCCTATTGGTTTCTCTTATGAGCAGGGGCAACCAATCAACTGGTAGTTACTCGTTTAATACAACATTCAGATACAGAATAACTAACTACATTAGTTATTTATTGCCAATTGCTTTATGGATATACTGTACAGAAAAGTACAAGAAAAGTAAAGTATAAGCCACATAAAATGTATTTTCCAGTTAAATTCAAGGCACTGGGTTTGGGTTTTTACTGAAAAGAAACATTCACTGCCTTGGTTCACATATGTGCAAAATCCTAATGTGGATTGTTTATCTTTAATAAACCATTCTTCATGGCTTAACATAAGGTCTTAACAAGATCTAAGCCATAAGAAAATCACCAATTTGGAAGAAAGAGAAATAGAACACTATAATACATGAGAATATGTTTTGGGGTATTTAAAGTAAATGTGTTATGGGTGATAGTCACAATCGGCTATCACAATCAGTGGCCAGTTACAAAATACCAATTTAAAAGAATTGTGAGGTTGCACTAAGGATATTCATACTCAAATCTCAATTTATTGTAGACTCCTTTACCGGATATGTAAGCAAAGATCAGTGGGGCATCCACTTAATATTTTTTATATCTGAAAGATGTCCTCAGTCGTATAGAAGATTCTGGAGACTCCTTTGCTTTGAAGCATGGGAATTTTTTCTGAACATTTTATAATTAAAATCATCTGGTAAAAATTTTAAAACTAGGGTTCAGATAAGGGATGCAATGGAGGTATTAATAGACACCTGTGCAATCAACAGTAATCCAAGTTTAGTCATTTGTGTAAACCTGAGAAATAGGAATTGACTATGTTATTGCATAATGTACAGACAGACAGGTCACCAAGTTCAATGTTGCTTACTCCCATGGAAGTAATTTTATAGCCATAGTCTTAAAATCACATATAACCTACCTAATTAAAGAAGGGCCTTCTACTAATACATCAACCACCATAAATTCAAATCTTCAACAGAGATTATGCTTCATGTGCCACCACTTCCAGTAGGGTGTTCTTCTTTCATCAACAATATAAGTTTCCCGCTCCTCATAAGTTTCCCAGATCCAACATTAGACTCATGCTATTTCAGTCCATAAAAAACCCTGAAATAATGTAGTAATTCTTCCAAGGTGACTGAGAATTGCTTTGTTGTTCTGTCTGTACTTTATTTATGTACTTTATTTATGTACTTTAATAAATTAGCTTTGTGTATGTGTATATGTGTGCATGCCTTCAAGTCAGTCTTGACTCCTAGAAACTGTCTGGACATGTCCATGCAGTTTTGGTATGGAGAAGGGCAACAACTGACATTTTTGGCTTCTCAGTCCTGAATTATAACCTCATGTTCCTCCTCCTTATGCTCATTAGGACAAAGTAAAATATGAAATTATGATTTCTTTTAATTTACTGCTACAGTTATCATAGTTGCCATAGTAGAGCAGCTTTCATTCAGTGGATGCCAAGAAATTCAGCCAACTTCACCGGAATACAGTGTTTAAAGCATAGGCATATTGAAACAGCATTCATTTCCAGAGAATGTGAAGACACTAGCAAAAAGTGACTGCCAGCCTTATCTAATATTGGGCAATGGTCTTGATCAGGCTTTCTAAATATGGTGGGGTTTTGCATAAATTGTTACAGGAGTTCTCAGGATTTCAAAATACAGTCTCAACACAATTCTCAGAATTCTTGGGAAGTGAAGGAGTTTGTCCCAACCACTTTTGGAGAACATAAGATTGGGAAATACTGGTTTTTATCATGACAACTACTTCTTAGGCAGGTATTTTTTAGAAAAAGCAAGACATGCAAATGTTTGCCACCCTGGATTAGCTGCCAAACAGGTAGGACACGATTATAAATAGCTGACATTATTATAGGCAAGAGTCATAAGTTTTAGCATTAGCAGGTTCCCCATTACAAAGGGATGATTAATGTAACATTGTCATATCGCCATATTCCCTGAGAGCGGAGTGAGGTGATGTGTATGGCTTGTAGTCTTAAAGTCCAGAGATTGATCTTTGAATTGGGTAACCTACAAAATTGGCTATGCTTTCCTGAAATGGTGATGTGACTAATGAAATGACAAATTAAGATTGCATTTTAAAAGATCCACTTCTTTCCTCTGAATATCCAGTGTGTGGAAAAACTGCATTTGTAACTGTGAGCTTTTATCGGTGTTGAGGTAAAGCTATTCACTAGTCAAAGAACGCTGGAAATTATTGTTGGGATTGTGCTACTGAGAACGATACCATAAAAATCCCTACTATTCTATGCAAGAATAGTGAAACCAATGGGAGAACTTAAGTACAACTGTCTTTAATGCAGTTTTCAGTAACGGTACTGAATCCTCTGGGTTTTTTTCCACATTGTTGCCGTTTTAGTCTCTCTAAATCATTAGCAGATTTGTACACCATTCTGCAAATGTCCTCACTTCTCCCCTACTTTTCTGACAGCCATCACTCCCTCTGGCTTTGATATTCCTCTTGTAGTCAATTGGCTTCTCATGGCATGGAAAAAAAGTAAAAAATAAAAATAAAGCCAACTGGCTGCTACACAGGACTTCTGCAAAGTTCCCAATAAGAGAACAATGATGAAACGTCATACAGCTCTCATTTCAAGAGGGAAAGGGAAGAGTTTGCACCAGTAGGAAACTGGTATAATGTTGCAGCTATAGAGGAAATAGAGCAAATATTCTAAATTACTGGCTCAGCTTGCAAAGATTGCTAGAGGTTTTATGGCATCATGGGAAATGCAAAGGTAGTGCAAATTTCAGCTAAGCACAATAGGTTCACAAAGAAGATCTCCATAAGATCAAGAAGACAGAATGCAATCTTTGGGTGAAAACATAACATTCCCTATCTAACAACAAAGATGATTAGGGGACTGGAAGCTAAAACATATAAAGAACAGTTGCTGGAATAATGTGTATGTCTAGTTTAATGAAAAGAAGGACTAGGGGGTGATATGATAGCACTGTTCCAATATCTCAGGGGCTGCCACAAAGAAGAGGGAGTCAAGCTATTCTCCAAAGCACCTGAAAGCAGGACAAGAAGCAATGGATGGAAATTAATCAAGGAGAGAAGCAACCTAGAACTAAGGAGAAATTTCCTGACAGAACAATCAGTAGAACAACTTGTCTCCAGAAATTGTGAATGCTCCAACACTGGGAGTTTTTAAGAAGAGATTGAACAACCATTTATCTGAAATGGTATGTTTCCTGCCTGAACCGGGGGCTGAACTGGAAGACCTCCAAGGTCCCTTCCAACTCTGTTATTCTGTTATCTTCTCATTGTCTGGTTTGCTGTGGCCACCAAGAGCTTGATTTATCATCATGTGTCCTTCTCAGGTTTCCCACCCTTACTGAAATGTAAGTAGTGTGTAATGAAATAATTACACACTAAAGCAAATTGTATGTTCTTTGATTAGCAAGAGGAAAAGTCACGGGAAGACCATGTAACTAGTACCTCATAGAAAGATTCTCCTTCCCCCCCCCTACCAATTCTCATTCAGTTTCAGAAAAGAATTTTTTAAAGACTTCTTTCAAAGGAAAAAGAGCATTTTCACTCAAGAGAAGACTGCACTAACTGGCAAGAGATGCATGTGAATGTCTTCCCTTTCATTCAAACTTTTCAACCTTCCTAGCTTCTTATATTTGTACTGAATACCAAGGGAACATATAATGAGGGGATTCCTTCCATTGAGTTTTCTCAGATTAGGAAGTGAGAGCAGCCAGGGAAGTTCTGGGGGGTTGGAGGAACCAGAACAGAAGACCATAAGAAAATTACTCCATCACTGCCAATAATAAAGTAAGCTCAGTAGCACCACCAAGAGAATTCAGAAGCATCTTAAGAATGAAGCTGAAAAACAGAAGCCACATTTGCATTGGGGATGTTTTGTTTCATTTGTTCGTTTGTTTTGAGACCTTCCAAGAAGATTTTGGCATGGCTCCATAAAGAAGTAGGAACTAATTAGTGTGACCATTCATTGTCAAACTATGGTTAGTGTATCATCAAAACTTGTCATAGAGGTAAAAGAAAACTTAAAGACACAAGACTATGATGAGAACCAAGTTGAATCAGACTAAAGGCCCATCTAGTTTTTACAGTGGCGTATATTCTTTTATTTTTGGAATGTGGTCATGTTCTTGTTTTTTGTTTTTTATGATTTAAATTCAGACATGACTAAAATATTTGGAATTCAGATGAAAATTTCTAAGAATGCTCCCTCCTTTTTATTAAATCTCTAATAGCAGAGCCTTTTACTACTGAGAACTTAAGGGCTCCTTATTGCCAGAGAACTTTTATAACATATAATGACTAGGTTAGATGTGTTTATTGAAATGTATATTTTAATCATAAAGATATATTTTGAAGGGTTCCTATTCTATTATCAATGTAAAATTGTAATCTCTCCTCTCCCCACTCTAAAACTGTACATTTACATCTAAATTTGTTTAGATCAGGCATGTCCAACACATGGCCCATAGGCCACATGAGGCCCTGGACAGCTAGTAATGCATCCCCACAAGAAATGAAATATAAAAAATAAAGGAAGTTTTTATTTATATACATTAACTATATTAAATGTTTTTATATGTGGCCAAGACAATTCCTCTTCACTCAGTGTGGCCCGGACAAGCCAAAAGGTTAGGACAATCATGGTTTAGGTGTTAATATTTGGAGTTAATAAAGTTCTGAGACTTAAAATTATAAGCAGGTAGCTAAGAATTAAGATAATTAAAATAATGGCAGTTGTTAAGATTTATGCCACTATATCTCTTACTTTAAATGCATTTACACTGAATCAGATTTCCCATTTGTATACGCATCCTCCCCATTTGGTAGAATTCTTTGGGAGCTCTTTGCTGTCATTTAAAAAATTATTTTAATTTCCTATTTTATTTCCTCTGAAATTTAGCTGTTCATTCTTAACTCCTGGATGAACAAGATATGAAACACTCGTTCTAATAAATACTATTGTTATCATTCCATTGTGAGAACTATTCGTTCATTTCCAGTCTTTGATTAACAACAACTAGCTCAGTAATTACCAGATGTTTCAAGTGATTCTATAAGTTTCTGTTGCCTATGCTGTAAACCCTTCCCTAGGTACTCAGTAAGTTTCTCTGCCACCCAGGCCATTAAATTAGATTTTTTTAATTTATTTTTTTAATGAAAATTGGCAGGTACAAGACATTGCTTCATCCCCCAGAGTTGACAAATATTTCTTTGCCCCAGATAAACCAATTGGCATTCTTAGTAAGGAAAAATGGTACTTGGTTGCGATTTTGAAAAGGAAAAATATGAAAGTCAGTTGGAATGGTAAACAATAACCAGGGTTACTAGAAGATTTGATGAATGAACAGCAATATGATAATTATGACAACCATGGTGGGAACATCCTCATCATTGAAGGGAATGGTGTCATTATTGCAGTCATTTGTGATCATTTCAAGCAACCTCTCAACCAAGTTTTTAAAAATTTATGAAGCTTTTTTTCTCATGTTATTTAGAGCCACTTTCATCAACCTTAGCCCAAAGATTAAGGACGATATTTCCTGTTACTATCCATACCGTGTAGTCTGATTTTTAAAAAGATTACCATATCTCTGATATGAGAATATTAATTGACATAAATCCAGAAAAATTGTGATCACTAGTGGTAACTTTCCCTGGTAAGCTTTTATATGATATACTGAAAATTTTTGAAATTGGTATTGTCTAAATATGGATTTCCAACTTTTTAGCTGGATCATTTTGTGAAACTTTATGAATATTGATTGATTAACAGCTGGAATTAACTCTTCATTCAGAAAGATTTCATAAGAAATTGTGACACTTGTATTTTATCTCTTTGTGTTTTTAATTTAATACTGGAACCCTTGCCAGCTTTATTAAATAGACAAAATAATGATTAGCATAAGAAAAGTAGAGTTAAACACAAAATGCATTTGCCACCTATATTATTCCACACTGATCTTTGTGGAACAATTTTATAATTTTTCAGGTAATTTAATTACTTGAAGACATATACTTCCTATAAACACTAACGTTTCTATGAAAATTGGTTTTCACCTGTTGCTTGAATTCTCTTAAATATCTGGGAATATGTATTTTAAGGAAATATTTCATTTCTGTATATAAATGTAGCACATTTCTTAAGCTATGTGTTCAAAACAAATATACATTTTTCTAAGCAGTTATTCACCAAACTATCATCATTATTATTCTCATTCATGGATCTCTGAATGACCAAACCTTTTTTTAAAAAAACAACAACACCTTTTTACTATTCACATTCAATTCACCTAACAGATGTTTTATTTTCACGGATTATCAAATAATTTTTCTCAGAATTCATGCCTAGTTCTTCCATTATCACCACACATTAGTATGCAGCTACCATCAACCTATGGATTCCTGTTTTCATACACACCTACAACCTAGATGACATCAGTTTAATTTTATGAAAGAAGCCTAGAATTACCTTGGAGATTGAAGCATCATGCATATTTATTAAATAAATAACTTCATAACATCCATTTTAGTTTTTTCATTCAGAATTAAAACTGTAGCTTTGTTTCTTTCTGTATATTCCTCAGTTATGCTCCATAGCATGAGGCCAT
Source organism: Pseudoxyrhopus heterurus (assembly GCA_032468235.1). NCBI lineage: Eukaryota > Metazoa > Chordata > Lepidosauria > Squamata > Pseudoxyrhopus > Pseudoxyrhopus heterurus. Next base: position 168,462 of record JANHJO010002108.1, on the reverse strand, counting down.
CTTTACCCATTATATCCTTCCCCTCATTGTCTTCTTTCACAGATGGACAACGTAATATAGTTTTCATTTACTTTGTTAATTTAATTCATTCATCATCCATGCTATTTTACATTTACTTTCTTATATTTAAAGTTACAATTCTCCCTATGCCCTGATCAGCACATGGACACATAGCTTTTGATTTATAAACCCTTCCATTCCCCACCATTCAGTCAGAGCTGAAGAAGCTTTTTGGATTAAAAGCAAAACGTCTTGTAGGTCTAGTTTAATGAAAAGAAGGACTAGGGATGACATGATAGCAGTGTTCCGACAGCTCAGGAGTTGCTCCAAAGAAGAGGGAGTCAAGCTATTCAGCAAAGTACCTGAGGGCAGGAGAAGAAGCAACCTAGAACTAAGAACAAATTTCCTGACACAACAATTATCCAGTGGAACAACTTGCCTCCAGAAGTTGTGAATTCTCCAACACTGGAAGTTTTTAAGAAGAGATTGGACAACCATT
>JANHJO010002108.1:156319-167863 GCA_032468235.1 Pseudoxyrhopus heterurus | reverse complement strand
TATCTTGGTTCCTTGTCATTAAAAGCTGCCTTTTGGCAGCTCTGCTTCATTATTCAATTATTTCTTCAAAGTGCTGATTGTTCCATCCCAGCTGGAAAAATTACAATAGGGGAGTATATCCTCCCAATACAGCAGTGTAAAAAGCTTTAAACAACCCTTCCCCTTTAAGAAAGTCAAGCCCCAGGAAAAAAAAAAACTCCAGGCGAAGGAGACAGTAAGTCTAGGCATCCTGCAAAGAATGTAATAAGAGACGCAGTTTCTGTAAGCAGAGCAATAAGGATTAGGCTAGAAACAACACCAGAATGTTTCCTTCCTGACTTCCTTACAGGATTAGCCCTGTAAAGTGGGGGGAAAAAACAAAAGGAGATTTCTTCCAACAACCGGTTCTCCGAACTGCTTAGGAAGTTAACAACCAGTTCTAGCAAACCGGTGTGAACCGGTAGAAACCCACCCCTGAGACACCATCAGTCCTAGAATGCCCAACCAACAAGTCAGTGTCTTCAGAACAGTCTATCAGGATTAGGCTCAGTGTAATTGCATCCTAATGTCAATCAAGATCTGGGAAATATAGGAGCACTGGTAGTGCAGTGGTTAGAATGCAATATTGCAGGCTGACTCTGCCCAGTGCTAGGAGTTTGATCCTGACCGGCTTAAGGTTGACTCAGCCTTCCATCCCTCCAAGGTCAGTAAAATGAGAATTCAGAATGTTGGGGGCAATATGCTGGCCCTGTAAACTGCTTAGAGCAGCGGTTCTCAAGTTTTGTGGCTTGGTGGCCTGGCTGGGGGTGGGTACGGCCCGCCGCTCACATGAGTGGAGCTTTGTGCACACATGCATGCTAACCCACCCATCTCTTGGGCAGTCCGGTTCCAAATAGGCCTTGACCTCGTAGTGGGCCGCAGCCCAGGGGTTGGGCACCCCTGGCTTAGAGAATGCTGTAAAACACTATGAAGCCATATCTAAGTGGTAAGTCTAAGTGCTTACTGGTATTGCTACCATGTCCTGCCAGACTAAACTCCAGATAATCATAATGGCCTCCAAAAGCCCTTGATTTGTGGCAGTGTCATAGACATCCAAATTTCTGCAGCCCAGTTCTTGTAGCTCCAATTACCTAGCTATCTCCTCAGACTTTAGATAAAAAATAACAGACTACAGCGGTCTCAAAGGAGGGCACATATAATTGTATAGTTTCTCTTTTTATTTATTTTTGAAAGTCACATATGGTCATGACTGAAGGGATGAAGAGGACAGAAAGTAGGTGGGAAAAACTAGCCTCACTCCCACCCTTTTTGTGGTTGGAGTTAATCATGGATGTATATCATGTGAACATACCTTCTAGTTCTAGGATGAAACAGCTGGCTTTGCTTAAACTAGAAAAAAGAAAATTTAGGACACGATGGTAGTTATCTTCAACTATCTAAAATTTGAAATGGAGTTTTCTGTTACTCCAAATATTTGATAGTTTGATAGCAGAATGGCAGTCTATAAATTGTAAATTTGGTATTGATATTAAGCATATATTTCTGTTGTTTTAATTTTTCAAATAGTTCCATTTTGCGTCAGGCTCAAACACTGTGGTCCTATGCATACAGTACTTATTTAGAAGTGAATCCAACAGAGAAACTTCATTCCAAATCTCTTTATTCTTTGTCCTTAGGGATTTCACTTGTGGATATCAATCATATCCATGTTTATGTACAAAGAAGCCTTGTTATGTTCAACAAGCTCCACTTGCAGATAATGAACATTTTATTGCAATCTAAGGTTTTACGGATAGTAGCTAATCCATATTTTGTATTTATGTACAGTATGTATATATTTAGAAGCATGAATTATAAATGGCAGATTTATAGATATGTTGAATTAACAAAACTTTCAGACAGAAGAATTTAAATGTGTCAGTCACTGTGTGTTTCCTGAATGGGCGATTCATCTCCATAAATGTGGGGATGGGAATCAGAGTCAAATCCTGTGTGGAGAACACTGGTTAGTTTTGTTTTGTGTTCAGTCAGAAATTGTGAGAGAAAAGTGCTGGACTTAGTGCTTTAGAGCTGGACTTAGTGACAACTGAGGGTGCACCCTCAAGAAGGAAGGAAAAGTACATAGAGAATTCATTGAAGATTGGCAAATTAGTCCATTATATAATTAGAGATGTTCTGCTTATATTCAGTTCAGTTATTAGCAATCATATATCTTCTTTCTAATATTTTCTCAGTCTTCAAAAAAATAGTGCTTCTTCCCAAGAGTTTTATTTACACACAATAATTAATTGAATCATGGTTTATTAAATTAGCTCAGATCATCTGTGTTGATTGTGCCATAAAATGAACACACTATCTGGGTTTGCATAGCATGACCCTTTCCTACTAGAAGATTTACAACATCACCAGAACTGCCTGTCCACCCTCTTTTTGAACCCATTCACATGACACTGATCTTACTTGCCTCTAGACCAAGGGTGTCAAGCTCACGTTGTCACGGCAGCGTCACATGACATACCGGGACTTTCCCCCCCTTTGCTAAACCAGGCATCGGCATGGCCAGCGCATGACGCATCCGGCTCGCAGGCCAAGAGTCTGACAGCCCTGCTTTAGGCAATTTATTCTTATGTAAACAAGCTACCATATCTTAGTTGCCAAATTGCCACTAGATGGCTACAAAATAACACACAATTCTCCTAACGTATTGCCGCCATCTAGTAGTCATTCAGATGTTTGAAACCCAAAGTGGTAACTCCAATTATAACTAAATTGTGATCTAGACACAAAATTCAGTGACCTTAGTGATGTTGTGTTTTCCAAATGTTTAATAGGAGTATACAGAAAACATTATTTCATCAATACCCTGCCCTGAAGCAACCAAAACAAACAAACAAGCATCTCCTCACCTGCATTCCACTTGGATAAGAAATCAAGAAAATTGCTAGCATGCCTTCATATGTGGGGCTTCTCATATGCTAGACATTTAACCATTTCAATCAGAGGAAATAGCATGGTACCCAAGTTAAAAATCCTCCTGATGAATGTGGCATGATATGCCATCAATGTTTGTACCAACTATGTCTCTAGCTATGTTTATAGGCTGCAAAGTGAGGGGAGATGGATTGACAAGCTTTAAAATGTATGCTTTTAAGTTGCAGGAACTGGAACTCATTGTATGAGCATTTCCGTAAGATCACTGCTTCATCCAGCTGCAGTTAACAAAATTCTTTCACACAGCACAAAAGGAAAACTAAAAATCAAACAGGCTAAAATGTTGCAGCTTTACTCATTCCTGCAGGAAACTGACACAACCCTTGTCAAATTAATCTTTTCCTAAAACAAGACAGCTTTCCACTTGAAGGACCTTCTAAACTGAAGTTCCCAGCTGAGAGGGGAGTTGGGGCAAGAATTCTGATTTGCCCACAAACTCTGCAGAATATCACCCTTTTACAAAATAATCTATTTTTCTGCAATCTGTAAAATTTGGAAATACATCACCAGCAATATATAATTAACTCTTTCTTCCTCATTATAATAAAGGAACATTTTATCAATCACTAATCAAACTGGGTCATAGATTTGAAAAAAAAATACCATAGGAACAGATAAATTTTATTGCTGTCACTCTTGATTAAAAAACTTTAAGTAGACTTGATACATATTCACACATTACAAAATATACATTTAACTCTCCCTCTCCCATTTTTATAAGGCATGTTTTGATTTCACAAAAACTCTTTTGTAGGATTTCATACCCTTGTGCATTATTTATAAAGTTATAAACAGGAACCTCTATATCTCCGTATTTAAGAAACCAGATTACTCAATATATTACAGTTTGACAGTTAATAATTGCTATTTCCAAGCTTCAGGCAGGGAACATATTAGAAGTTTGGAATATAGGGAATTATTATTTGTTATGGTTATATCCTGATTTCAGAATCCTAGATTCTCAAATTCTATATTGACTTAAATTGAATACTTTATTTGGCCAAGTGGGATTAGACACACACGATCATCTATCATCTATACTTTTATATTGTTATTTTCCCAGTAATTTTATCTTATTCCAGTATGGATTGAAAATATACCTGGTAGTATGTATTCAGACAAAAAAAAATTGGAAAAGTCCCATGAAGGGGAACCATACCTGACAAGTTATACTTGGCTAACTAAATCTTACAATAGTAATCAGACTTCGGAATTCCCAACACTATTCTAAAGCCTGTTTCTTCAATTTAGAGTGACTACATCAAGAATCCAAATCCTACTTGAGTTTTCAAACACAGATATGGACATTCTTGATGCAGTAAAAGATAACTTGGCAGAAACATTTTGGGACAATAAAATTATTTCCATTTGTCTCAGTATTTAATGATATAAAACAGTACAGTCTTCCATAGTTAGGTAATATATCCCATCAGCAGACCTATAGCTGATTTACAACATTCAGATATTAGAAATGATGACTATAGACTTCCAAAATAACTTGGAGGAAGTGGATGTGAAGGTCAACATGAAAATGAACCTCCAAAGATTTTATTCAGTGCTCCAGCCTAGCTTTCCCCAACATGATGACCTTTAAATATGTTGGACCTCAACTCTATAATCCCTGTCTGATATAACTATTGGGATTATCACTCATCTGGTAAGATTAACTGCTTCTCAAATAAGCCTGATGAAATCTTATTTATTAAGCAGTCATTCTGTTATTTCTAAAGATTGTAAACAAGGTCGATCAAGCATCACACTATTAGGGAGGAAATTGAAGACATGAGATTTAGTTGCACAGGCAGAAATATATTACAGATAAAGAGCATATGAGCCTTCTAAGTGAAAAATGCCTGTCATGGGATGGTGTTACAAAACCAGATTGGGAACCGCCCAGAGTTATTAGTTATAAAATGGGTGGCTATATAAATATTTTAAATAAATAAACAACTCCTGGGGAGAAAACTGACATTCTTTCTGCTAATTTTACCAATAACAATATAAGCAGCATACAGGAATTCCAGTACAGGTGTTGTGCACTCACCTGCACTAATAGATACCTACTATTTAAAGCTATAGTCTCCTTTTTTTGCTCATTGATACGACTTTTATCTAGACATCCCAGGGAAATAGAAAATGAGGAGTCAAGACTAAAATGTTGGAGAGAGACTATTCCAATCAGGAGGAGGGTCAAGAGGGGGATTACTCTCTGTCTGACAGAAAATAATTACTGTAACATTCTTCAAGTTGACCAGTTTTCTCAGTGGAAGAAACTTTTGGCCTCTGAACTTCCACATTATGCCCAAACTCAGATGTCATTTCAGGAAGAATGTAATTTCAGGTAAAATGACATCATCATAACCACCCTAATTTCCAATAGCATTTCATCATGTGAATTCCCAAGTGCAGTCTGAAACCTAGACACAAGTTTATTACGGTATGATTCACAATCAGAAGCTTCCAGATAGAAGTGATTAAGCCTCCTGGAGCATGGATATCTTTCTTTTTCATGGTTCTCCTAAACTTTCCTTTAATGCATGCACACCTGCATGCATCACCATATGAAAACAATAAATCAGACCCAGATGATAGAAGGGCTTTGTATGAAATTATATATAGCCATAGCCATTTTCAGTACAGTAGTTTTTTAAATGTAGGACATGTTGCAAAACGGCTAAAGCAGCTCAACAGTGCCCCCTGGAGTGCCTGACAATTTTCTGGAATCAGGCCAAATCCCAGGCTTTGTCACAGAATGTACATTTGTAATTTCAGCTCTATTTTAAAAGGGCCTACTTTACTGAAAGAGCACTGCTCTTTTAAACGTTTTGTTTCTGGTTGTTTGGAAGGTGGATTCCAGCAGCAAACTGATACCCTAGTTTGTTTGGCCAGACCACAGACATCAGAAATAGAGATTATTACACAAAACATTGCTGGATAGCAGAAGATATTGGAAGGAACAAATACCAGTCTTTGTTAAGAATGCGGCTTTCTTTGATCCAAGAGTCCCTTAAGTATGTAAAGCTGCTCCGTTTATCTCTTGAAAGGATGTGAATGAAGAGTACAAAGATTTTTTTATTTATTTCAGACGATCTTTTTCCTAAGGAAAGTTGTATTTGCTGCCTTTCTATGTTAGGAAGTAAGAAGAGTAGGGTTTACTTTACCAACATTCTACATCTGATCCAGCAAGGTTTTTCTGATATTTTAAATCACAATTAAAATTAGCCATTTAGGTTTTGAACAAAAACTTAAATTATGAGTAATTGAAATCAGAAACTGACGCTCCCATTTGCCTTCCTTTCTCTATGCTGGAAGAAGAGATGGAAACTTACAGGAGGGTAGGATTAAGCTCATCATCATAAATCATGTTTAATTATTTTAATTCCTGTTTTTGATGAAAGAAGAATGAAAGAATGCAGAATTCTTAAAAAAAAATAATGAACAAAAAAAAACACAGAGACCCAAAATAAAACTTTCCAGAAGGCATTCAGTGTCGGCTCTGTGTGTGTGTGTGTGTGTGTGTGTGTATGTGTGTGTGTTGGCCTGCAGAGATCACACCAGCCAAAGGAAAAGCTGATTATGTTTCTCTACTGCTTTCTACAAAATCTCATGAAATTTAAAATACAGTGATAAAATTATATAAATTAAAATAGTATAAATATAAACAAAGAAAAATCAAACTAAATCATCCCTTCATATCAACCACAGGGAAAACGTGTTCTGGTATTTGTAGCATATGAACACTAAACTCTTCCAACATAAGCAACTTTTAAATAAATGGTACCATTCACCATTTATTCTCCAAATATTTGTTTTAAAGCTGCAAATGACTGAACTCCTGATGCCACTTGAATGCATGCTCCCTGCCTTAAATGGAAAGGTCCATCTCACATTATCATTGCAAAATTAGGATCTCTGTGCTAAGGAGAGAGCAGTATACAATTTAAAGCACAAAAAAGGAAACCAAGACTGCTATAACTTATATACCAGTCAGAATTGCCCTTTTCCCCAAAACTGAATCATATAGACATGGGGAGGAACTATCCCCAAAACAGAAAATACAGAAAATTTCTTTGCTGGGCATCATATAACTCGATTACTACCACCACCAAAGTAGAAAGAACATCAAAGCATGAGTTGTAGGCAAGATTTTTGTGAAGAGCTTTTTGCAACATGTTGACACTGTGGATGCATGCAGGTTAATTAAGAGATAATTATTTCCATTTTTTTTTCTAAAGTTCTGAGTTTAAAAAGGTTTTCTCTTTATCTTAATTCTGTGTGGTTCTGTGGCTTCCAAGCATGATTACTCATTCATTTCCCCCCTTGTAATTGCTTATTTAGGAGATAGGGATGACAGCAACCCTTCTACACCCCTAATACAAGCATTGTGTATTTTGATAGAACACTTGAATGAAGCAGATCAAAACACAGACTGTAGAGCGTTGCTGGAAGATGAAACACAGATAGTTTTAGTATGACTTCAAGGAGACACTGTGTCTATTTTCGGTATAGTTAACATTAATATTACATGTTTCATTTTTTCTCTGTGTATATAATTTTTGCTAAAACATGAGCTCAGTGTTCCTTTTCAGACTATGTCATACAAGAGTAATTCCTTGACTACTTATTATTCTGGCTGAATTCTCAGTTCCAATCACTGTGACTCATAGATGATTTTTTTGTTCTATAATCCTTTGGCTCTGCAATGCTTTGGATTCAGTCTCCATAAAGAATTTAGGAGCTCTTAGGATCATGAATTTAACATCTCCTTGCAACATCTTAAGGAATCTGCACCTTGTCCATGCAGATGCTTTACAGTATTGTAGATAGGTATTATCTTTATGCTTCCATGCACTCCTAAACACCTTGTGGTGAATGAATCTGAATATTGCATAAGTCAATCACAATAATTCAGACTCTGTCCCTACTTTGTTGTTGTTGTTCAATTGCTAAGTTGTGCCCAACTCTTTGCAACTCCATGGACCATAGCACTCCAGGCTCCCCTTAGAGTTTGCCCAAATTCATGTTCATTGCATCAATGACACTAACCATCTCATCCTCTGCTGTTCTTTCGTGCTTTTGCCTTCAATCTTTCCCAACATCAGGATTTTTTTTCCAATGAGTCCTCTCTTCTCATTAGGTGGCCAGAGTATCTGAGCTTCAACTTCAGTATCTGTCCTTCCAAAGAACAGAGTTGCTTTCCTTTCAGGTCAGCTGATTTGATCTCCATGCAGTCCAAGGAGTTTTCTCCAGCACCACAATTTGTGCTTAGCCTTCTTTATGGTCCAACTCTCACAGACACATATTACTACTGGGAAAATCATAGCTTTGACTGTAAGGACCTTGGTAGCAAGGTGATGTCTCTGCTTTTAATATGCCGTTTGGATTTGCCATAGCTTTCCACCCAAGGAGCAACTTTTTTTTTAATTTAATGGCTGCAGTCATCCTCTGCAGTGATCTTGGAGCCCAAGAAAATAAAATCTGTCACAGCTTCCATTTCTTCTCCTTTTATTTGCCAGGAAGTGATGGGACCAGATGCCAAGATTTAGTTTTTTTTTTATGTTGAGTTTCAAGTCAACTTTTGCACTCTCCCCTTTTACCCTTATCGAGAAGCTCTTTAATTTTTCTTCACTTTCTGCCATTAGAGTTCCCATACTTGGTCACTTGAGTCCCTTAATATATTGAGACCCAAAGAAAAACATGCCAATCTTATTCATTATACTGGGATAAATTCTGAGGAATTTGAAGTTTTCCATACCACTCTGTGATAATTTAATTTGGGGTGGGGCAAGATTCTCAGCTAGCTATTGTATTAGCTTTCAAATAATGTTATCAGATGGTGGTGACTTAATTCTTTGGCTCCTGCATGGCCAATGTTTGAAATCAGTCTGATGTTTGCCCTAATAGTTGGGTCTTTTCTAAAGTTCTCAAATATTTTTCAATTTTGTTATATAAGAGTGGATGTCTGAAAAATTACAATCTTTGACATCTATACATTAATTGTCTTTTAGGAACCGACAAGCTATACACATGTGTAGATGATACACACATGCTATACACATACAGTGTGTGTTGGTTTCATGTCGTATTGGCATAGCAAAAATGCTGTCACAGTGCAGAGAACTAAGAAGTAAACAGGACAACTGTTGTCTTGTTCATTCTGATTAATGATGGTCAGTATGAAATTCTTCACTGCATTATTTCCCCTTTTTAAGGATGGGTAGGACAGAATGCTTTATTTCAATGCTTAATGAAGGGAAATAGGAAATTTCCCAGACAGTCATCCCTTTAATCTCCCCATTATGGTATTCTCTTTGTTCCTACTTTTGGCAGCCTCATTTGCCAACATATGCTATTTGCAGATGGCATATGTAAAGAGGCTTTTGATTTTTTTTTTTACTTTTCCACTTAGGCATATTTCCCCATTTTGACTGCAAATATGCTAATATATACAGTGTCCCTTTTCTGTTTTACAATTTAATTTTTCGAAAGCAGTGTAGTAACTTTCCAAGCAGGATCTCTTTCAGAAAACCCACTGTTTTCACACATGCTCTTCTTGTCCAAAAAATGAGTTGTCGCTGAGTCAGCCTTCCGTCAGCTTCTTCTCAGAATCAGCTGTTGGAACAGGCGGGCAGGCTTCAAAAAAGAAGCAGTTTTATATGGCATGTTGCAGCCTCCATCTATAACACATAATTAATGCTTTATGACACCAGGGTCTTGTGAACTTTGTGTAGACAAGCATGCCTTCATAGTTCTGCTAACATAGATCGTTACAATGCAAACTGCTGTCATTGGCAATTCTTGAAAATGCTTTATAACTGCTTGATGGACAGATCAACCTGGTCTTCTTCCTTGAGTTTAAAATCACATAGAGATGTATGGTATTGAAGGATAGGGACATCTAGCCTTGTTCAAATACAAAATTAAACTTTGTTTTTGCATGTTTTGTATGTGAATAAGTCTGAACAAGCCTTGGACTTGGGCTCCCTCTCTTGCTCAAAGTACAAGCAGTTTAACATCAGGACTGAATCCAGTGAAACTGATTAATCTTCAATTAGATTTACAGCTGGTAGTTTTGATCCTATCAGATTACTTTCGTTTAATAAATCATGGTTAAAATTAATCATGAATAAGGGTTTAAATGCAATATTGTACAGTGTTGGAGAAATATGAAAACTTCCAAGCATATTGTTTGAGATTTCGTCTAAAGAATAAAGAGTTTTGGTACCAATTGGAGTGTCACCCAAATTTGCTCATAATGGTAAATCATGCTTCATTGTTAAGCCACTCCAGAAGCCCTGGATTCCTGTCCTGTGATAAGCTTTCACATGCTTCCTTCGTTTTTGTTTAGCACATCAGGTGAAGTTACAAAATTATCTGTCCAGAACCAAATTCAAGAGAAACCAGTTCCACCTGTTTACTCAAAAAGAAAACATCACACGGCACTGATCTGCTGGGTCTAATAATGTCTCAAACTGATCACAGGTCTTTGGAACATTTATTGAACTCTTATTAAAGAAATTTTAATTTTTAAAAATAGAAGCAGTGAAAAAAATTTGAAACACATGCTTTGATTTATACAATAAAAAGGTAACAAAAAAAAAAACCCAAGAGCAAGGAACAGCCGAAAATACATATTCTAATTACAGATCAATATGTCTTTTTTAAAGGCTGTGTGCAGACAGGAAAAGGCTCAATCTTTCTTCAAAAGAGATATTGTTGCCATTGCAGGTCTGACTTCAATTGTTCTGAAGCAGCTTAAATATCACTCCTCATTTATATATCAGGCTGTAGGATGAAACATGGCTGCAAAAGTGAATAAATCTATTGATGAAAAACAACTCTAAACATATACATAAACCCAGTCTCTAAAGGTACTTAGACTACATTCCAATACCACTTAACCAGGAGAAATACCTAAGGTTTTCAATCTCTAATTGTTGATACTTGGCTTTGTTACTTGAAAATAAGTTTTCACAGAAGTCATTTGCAAATAAATGTGTTTAGAACCAGTATGCAGAATAGCTGACTAAAAGCTTGTGACCCAAATCAAATTATTTTTTAAAATGTGTGCATGCATTTTCATTTCTCATTTTATACAGCAGCATTTCCTTTTAAAAAGCTGATCATTGATTCAGAGATTTAACAGCTACCATAATCATTGTTAATCAGGCTTCCAAGGGATTAGTTTATTTGGCCAAATTTCAAATATGAATATAAAATCAATATGATAGAGGAATTTGACTAGTAAATTAAAATGCATAATCCGGCCACATATCTAGGAAATACTAATTCTATAATAAAGTTCTCCAAGTGTTGTTCCAGCTACCATATCAAAAACAAGTTCCCATCCTTTGAGTCTTATGAAGCACAAGGATATTTCTCTTTTATTTGTTAAAGATATTCTATTCAAACTTTTCCCTCACTTGCTGCAACAGCTGGTGTGTTCAACCAAATGTTTTGATAGGAAGCTTAATAGCATCAAATTAAATAGAAAATATGGTAATAGCACTGTATTTATATACCGCCTATCAGGGCTTGCAACCCTCTCTAAGCGGTTTACAATGTCAGCATATT
>JANHJO010002108.1:85610-97203 GCA_032468235.1 Pseudoxyrhopus heterurus | reverse complement strand
AACCCGGAAGAGAACCCCTTGCTAAAAAAATTTGCAGCCCACACCTGGACCTGACACCCACCTCAGCCACATACAATAAGCGAGCGAGAGGTTTCTAGTCCTGTGCAGGTGAAGATCCTGCCTTTGGCTTCCTGCTGCAACCCAGGGCGTTCGGTCCACCGCGTTGAAGTTACCCAACCACACATTCTTGGTTGTTTTGCAAGAACAGTCAAAACCTCCGACTTTTTCCTTTGCTGTCAGGGATTTAGGGACAAGTTAGCTGGTAACTGGATCACCGAGAGAGCTATTTTTAGTTCCAAACAGCTGCGGTGGGTCTCAGGTTGGACCGGGCTGGAGGGAGGGACGGAGGGACGGAGAGCCACAGCTGCTCCTCCGGTGGAATTTCTCCCGCATTGAACAACCCTCCACTGATCCTTGACTTCCTTCTTGACGTTACGGTGAGGAAAGGTGGTTTGGAGACGCACAGGTGGAAGGCTGGAGAGGAATCCCTTCTCCTGCTGAGGACAGATGTTCTAGATCATCTGGTCCCTCCTGTTATGGTTTATGAACATCATTAGGAGGACCAGGTTGGGCTCCCACGACCAGGATAACTGAAGCTGACTCAGGATAACTGAAGCTGTAGTCCAAGGGTGGGTGTCTTGGGGGAGGGGGTGGGTCAGAGCCAGTCAAGCAATTCTAGAATATGGAAAGGGCATGGAAGAGCTAAGGATCTTGCCAACCGCAGTTCCCAGGATTCTCTGGGAGAAGCGATGGCAGTTAGATTGCTATAAAACTGACTTTATGCCCTATTGTAATAGTACACGAGAAAGACCTTGGGAGAGAATTTGAAGAGAGGAGCTGCCTAGAGACGGGGGGGATAAGAGGGCGCTTAGCCCACCGTTGGATAATGAGTGGGACAAAGGGCGCAAGAAGATTTCTAGTGGTGTAAAGGAGACAGGAGGAAAATTGTACTTTCAGGCTTGCAAGATTCTAATAAAGAAGAAGAATAAAATATGGGAGAAAATATTAAAGCGTTCGCATAGAGACTGTAATCCTTAATATAAGAATGAAATTTTATGTATTTTTTTTGTATTTTTTGTTTTGTTTGTGTGTCTGTCTTCATTGTTTCTTTCTTCTTATATGTTTTTAAACAATAAAATTTATTTTATAAAAAGAAAAGAACAGAGCCAAAGTATTCGTTGTCTTGCAATTATAACTATCTATAAAATAGAGAAATAAGATATGAAACCCAAATCATCAAATGTTCTCTTCTAAGAATCTGGAATCAGATTATTACACACTTCTCCAATTCTACTGATTTTTAGCCCTACCTGGAGATGCCAAGAATCAAAACTGGTGTCTTCTTCATGCTAAGCATGTGCTCTATGGCTGATTTATTTCTCTTCTCCCATGATAGTAAGGGCAGGAAGGGAAGGCTGGGGTGCCTGTCAGGAGCATAGAGTTGTATAAAACTGTATTTAATTAGCATTAATAGCTGGATCTAATGTGGCTTTCCTTTTTCTGCAATATAGATCTTTTATCTTTCTGATGGGACTCTGGTTTCATTCATCCAGCTGATCTCTGTAAATTAAGGGCCATAATTCTGGGACTTCATGTTCCCTAACCCTAGTTTGTGGCTATGACTGCTTTGAAACAAAAAATTAGCAGAAAAATAATTACATTAATGATTATAGAAAACATTCCAGCTAAAATGATTTTGTATATCAATAATTATTCTAAAAGAAGAGAAAGTTCTTTTAAAAAGTGAACCGAATGCATTTCTCTGTATAAATTCAAGAATTAAAATCCATGAGAAAATCGTAAAGTCATCAGATAATCTGAATTTCCCTACTCCAGAAAGAAATTTGCATAGGGTGGATTTTATCTCTAATAAAATATTTCAATGTAAAATGTAGGAGGTGTTTATGTTTGAAATCAGTACAAGAGGCACTCTATCTCTCCTTAGATATAATTGTTTAAGCATTAAAGGAGTGATATGCATTGTATTGTTATGGAAACTGACATGGTGATAGCCCAAAATTGTCAAGCCAGCCCCAAAACCTACTCCATTATATTAGGAGTACAACTTGATCCTTAACATCGATTTATTTAAAACATTTGTATAGCTTTTCAACTTAAACCAAACTCTGGGCAGTTTACAACCAAGAATTAAAAAAGAGATTACATAATAAATCCAAACACGATAAAACCAATAATCGTATACACCCTAAAGCCATTTTGGAGAAAGTGTCAGGAACAAGAAATAAGGAAGCAAGGTGGTTCAAATGACTAGGGGTTTATTGCATGGTAACACTCTCTACAAAAATCTGAATGACTAACAAGCAAAACAAATTGACAGTAGATTAGAGTCAGTAGAATTCAAGGTGGGCTGAACTTAGATCTCTTGTGAGTATGAAGGGACTCGAGACTAATGACATTCTTGACTCCTCTCTCTGGTTCAGCCTGGTCATTTCTTAAAGAAAGCATTTTATTTTTAAACAGGGGCATGGTGAATCTTTGATCCAATTACAATTAATTCTTGCCTCATTTAGCAATTCACAATTATGACAGTGATGAACTTTACAATCACAGGTCTGTAAAGCAAAGGAAAGCTGAAGTAACCTCATAAGCACAGTTGTGCTTTCAGCAACTACTTTGTTTAATGGCCAAGTTGTGGCCTCAATTGTCCCCCATAAACAAGGACTATCTGTATATCTTTAAAAAATTAATAACATCTGAGCACTTAAAAACTCCTTTGCAGGTTTCATGTAGAAAATATACTTTGATTGTTCTGTGATGAATGGATTGCTCCTGGTCAAGCCTTAGCTGTGATATGTGAAGGAATTATCTTCTGGGGAGATTTTGTAACACTACTGCTATAATGGTCCTCCTGCTTCTCCATGACAGTTAACATAGATCTTCCGGTCAATCTGAAAATTGTGACTAAACAACATATAAGGTTTCCTTTGAAAGTCATTGGGAAATTATGACACAGCTACAAAAATAACACACTGAGAGCCTATGTGGGGTTTTTGGGAGAAAATCCTTTGATTTATAAGCTGTCTTCACTTGTTGGTTCAACTAGGAGGTAGCTCTTTCTCAAATAGTTGGAAAAAAGGTAGGGAAACAGTATTCCTATATTCGTTGCTACTTCTTTACTTGTTACTTATTCCTCCAAATTAGATTTTGAGAGTCTTTGCAAGAGAAAAGCAGAAAGAAATTAAAACCTGTTCACCTCTAATGTTCTCTTCTCCCTGCTGTTTTTCAGCTTCTTAGTGTTGACATAAGTTCCTAGACTCTTGTTAGCTGTCAAGTGTCTAATTCAGTCATCAGAACGAAGTGCAATACACTAACGATCTAATTTTCTAAAGCTGGATATCTAAAGTTGTTGGCATTCCATAAACAATTTAATTTTTGAATAAACATATTCAACATATAATTTGGGACCAGTATTATTTTCAGTACTCCAAAAATCTTTAAAGCAAAGTTTCTTAAAACTATTCTCTCTCTCTCTCTTTTTTTGTAGATTTAGATTTTAGATTTTGCTCAGTTCATGATATATTTTGAAGATGATGTTAGTCCACTGACTTCTGTCAGCTAAATTATGTATTCATTCACTCTTCTTTAATATTTTATAGTTCTTCCGATTATTACACGGCTGAAAGCAATTCAAATTCACTCACAGTGCAAAATATAAATAATACAAATGAAGCAATATAAAACCATATGAAAAGACAATTTATTTTAAAAAGGGAAAAAACAAAATTAACATAAATAAATAAAAATATATAGTATTCATAAGTGGGAAAGATTCAATCAAAGTTTTTTGATTGAAAAAACAAACATGTGCCTAAAAACGATATGCAATTATATGTTGTGAATTTTGGGAGGGAAAATATTACCAACTGAAGGAATCAACACTGAGAAGGCTTCCCTGCTGGTAACAATAGGCTGGTAGCCTGCATGGGTCATCTATCAGTTATTCCAGCTTGAAATTGTGAGGAGCATTACACATCATGAACAAAACTTGAATATGACTTGATAGCAAATTGATAGTGAGAGCCATTGCAACAATATACTAAATGTGAGCAATACTCTCATACACACCTTGCCCCCAAAAGGAGAATTTGGGTAGGGATTAAGAAAATATATACGGTAGTAGGCCAAACACTCACAAACATTTTATTCATATTCTTAAGCCTGAGGTATCCAAATGATTAAAATACTAGATGCCAATAGTATCCAACAGAGATTATTATACCCTTGGAGAAATATTTGGACTTGACTTTTTTGTCTTTGTTTATATTCTATAATTATAAACACAAGCATTCATGAAGAGATACTAAATGAAAAACTATTAGAGAGGAAAAGGAAGAAGGAGAAGGGAGAGGAAGAGGAAGAGGAAGAGGAAGAAGATTATTATTCTTTTTACTCACCTTCTGGCACCAATGTTTTGGTCTTTCAGGGATTTGTATGCTTAATGAAAGGTTTAATGTTAGCAAAAGATAAAGCTTAATATTAACAAAAGACGAGGTCTAATTGGAATGTAATTAAAATTAAGTAATTCCAAAAACCCAGATGCTCGGAGATTTTGTTTATCTTGCAATAAAAGATATTTATGATTAAAATAATTTTTTTGCTTTAGTGGTCTCATCCTGACAGGATAGATAATAACTTACTCCTCGAGAAAATGAACAGAAAGGCTCTCAGATTCAGCAGGATTTGTTCACAACAGATAATATGTATTATCCTTTAAAAATTGTGGTGATGATAGTGCAGTCCAGTTTATAATTACCAACTGCTCCTCAGTTCCTAATAATGGAAAAAGTCTAAAGTCAATTTAAGACATAAGAATACACATTTTTCAAGTAGAAGACACATTGCATCTGTATTCCATGGAGTATGATCTATTCCTTACTTCAAATTCCCTCTGTTTTAATTCTTTCTCCCTTATCATTATCATCCTTTGATCATTTTTATTGATTTCATTTTTTTAATCTCCCACAATTTTAAGTTTAGTTGCCACTTAATGTTCTCCACATGGGTAGAGGGAAGTTCTACTACCTTGCAACAGAAAGTTCCTATGCGTTAACTGCAATATTCATATTATATATAAAAATATGCAATGATGATCCATAATACAGAAAATGTTATGACAAAATATAGAAAAGCCATTTTGAGACTGTATATTTTGCCCACAATGAACATTTTCTTTTCTTCTGACATACACACCATGAACCCATTTTAGATAATACAGAGTTAAACCGTTAAAATCCCATGTCAAGCTGTAACATAGTTGCAGAAAGGGCAAATGTCTACCCTTCAGGATTGCATGCATGGAATCCTTGCTTGCACTATCATAGCCTAGAATAGTTGAAGCAGCACATTGTAGACTTCGGTAATGACTGCTGGGATACAATCAATAAGAGGTTGCTTCATGTCACTTTCAATACCTTGTTTTCTGATAAACAGACAACTTGCATTCTGAGTAATTTGTAGCCTTTAACATTTGCTTTCAAAGGCTTCTCTTTTCATTCTTTTTTGTCTTTTTTTATTGGAAAAAAAACTTTAAAAGTACCAAGTTAAAAAGAAAACAGGAAAATAAACAAATAATAGAAATATCTCTATTGTGAATTTTTTTTCTTCCACATAAGTCCCTGAAATTTTCTTGAAAAAGTTGTTCAGAAGTAATTTGCCACTGCCTTCTTTCTAGGGCTGAGAGAAAGTGACTGGCCCAAGGTCATCTAGCTGGCTTTGTGTATAAGGCAGAACTAGAACTCACAGTCTCCCAGTTTCTAGCTTGGTGCCCTAACCACTACACCAAACTGGTTCTCCTATATAGATAAATATTAATATAGATATATAATACATGCATGATTTTAAGAAAAGGCATACTATTTTTAAATAAATTCAATAGTTTATTCATTCTATAGTTTTATCCAGAACAACATATATACAGATGAAAGTAATCTACTTGAAAAAACAGGGTTAATACAAGTAATAAATTGTGAAAAAATATAAATAAATCTTTAGTGTAGATTTTTCTTTCCCTAATTTTTCTGTTGGAACAATTTCTCCACATATTTAAATAGTCTGGGCTAATGGATTTTTTATTTGCATTTTTCAGTGTTTTGTAATATCTATATAGTTTCTATAGTTAGACAGCTAACTATAGAAATTAAACCAGTTTCTTAGTTGTGCAATTTGAATGCCTTGGGAAATAATGGATAAGTTTCATCATAAATATTTTTAGATGATCCTCCCAAATTCTTTAAAAAGTTATGAGCAAAATGACTCACAATTGGTTACTGCCGCCAAAAAGTATCAATTAATGCACAAATTTACTTACATTCATATCAACATAATCAAGACTAAAATTTATATGGTATAAGATCACATTACCTGTTGAAACGAATTTAAATGGTTTTCTGTTTAGAATTGTTTTAAGGTTAAATCTCAAATCATCCAACCCAAATATCATGCATTTAATATGGATATTATAAGTTACTGTCAAGATTCCCATGTTTTAAAATGAAGTAGATATACAAGATTCTTCATGTATGTTTTTTATGATGCTTTTTTGATGCAGCTGTTTGCAGCTTTCTTTATCAAAGTGCTGTTGAACTGCTGTTCCTAATCCTTTACTTCTGGTACTTAGTAAAACTCAATAAAACTCTAAAAACTAAAACATCAAACAATATAATTGCAAGAGAAGGATAAAAGGGATGGGATTAAAAAAAGGAGAGTAAATAGACCTGAATTCTAATTTTTATCCTAATCATCCAGAAAAGCATGAGAACCTTAGGTGAAGAGCTACTTTTCTTACACCATCTTGGCTCCTCCCCCATTTGTATGTGAAAGATATAAACTCTAGATAGCAATAGCACTTAGACTTATATACCGCTTTACAGTGCTTCACAGCCCTCTCTAAGCGGTTTATAGAGTCAGCATATTGCCCCCAACAATTTGGGTCCTTATTTTACCCACTTGGAAGGATGGAAGGCTGAGTCAACCTTGAGCCTGGTGAGATTTGAACTGCCAATTTGTGAAGGAATAATTGAATTTGACTCAACCAAATTGGAATTTTATGATCCATCCGTTTTGCAAAGCATCTTCAACAGTAACAATTGCATAATTATTACATCTCTCATTCTATTTTCTCAGTATGTTTTGAGAGAGGAGATATTAATTCCTCATTGTCAGTAAGTATTTGTGTGCAAAGCATTTAAATCGGAATGCTTTTGAATTTGAAATGGCCTGTTTTAAGTTTGAAACAGTTGTTTTGAGTTGAGGACAGCTATTCCACATTTGAAATGGACTAATTTGACTATTTTGAAAGTGTTTCAAGCTTGGAAAGACATTGCTTTGAATTGAAAATATTGTTTGGAGAGCAAAATATTATTAAAATTATTGAAATGATCTGTTCTGAATGTAGAACATTTGTTTCAAAATCATAAACAAGTGTTTGGGGTTCAAAATGGAATGTTCTGCACTTTCTCTTAAGGGAGAAATACACAGTGCATTCCGAAAATATTCAGGCCCCCTTCACTTTTGTCAATTTTGTTATGCTGCAGCCTGATTCTACAGTTGTTGAAATTCATTTTTTTTCCTCATTAATCTACATTCAGTACTCCATAATGACAAAGTGAAAACAGAATTTTAGAAATGTCTGTAAATTTATTAAAAAGGAAAACACTGAAATATCACACTGGCATAAGTATTCAGACCCTTCACTCAGTCCTTTGTTGAAGCACCTTTGGCAGCAATTACAGCCTCAAGACATTTTGGGTATGACGCGACAAGCTTTGCACACCTGAATTAGGGGATGTTCTGCCATTCTTCCTTGTAAATCTTCTCAAGCTCAGTTAGGTTGAATGGCAACTGTCGATGGGCAGCTATTTTCAGGTCCCTCCAGAGATGTTCAAGACTATTGGAAACAAACTGAGTTTTAGACAGTCATTTTAAATGCAGCTATTTTACCAAAACCAATATACAGCATTCCTCAGTTAACAACTGAAATTCTAGTACAGATGTTACCTAGTCAAGTAACAAAATGTCTGCAAGCAAACAACCCAGCTCAGCAACAAGGACCCTGCAATTAGGACTGGCAATTCTGTCACTAAGTGGCACATGACTGTGCCCGACGTCTGACATCAGTTTCATTGCGATCATTAAGCAAGTCACCCATGTGTTCATTAAAGGCAACATCATGTGACCACAACTTGCAACTTACTTCTGTCTTGTTCATTAAGAAGTTGGCTGTGAAGCTTGCAAAAGGTGATCATGTGACCGCAGGATGTTACAACCATTGTAAATGCATGCCAGTTACACAAAGCAGCCAAATCATGATTCCATGAGTGCAGAGATGCTATGATAGTCATAAGCTTGATGACCAATCATAAAGCTACTTTTTCAGTACCGTTGTAAGTTCAAATAGTCACTAAGCAGGGCGGCTGTTAACCAAGGACTACCTATAATGAAATATACTGTGACTTAAATAATATTTTAATTTTGAATGAAAGAGATTTATAATTATGCTTTCTGACTGGTACCAATTCTTTTTCATTGTCAATTATTACTAGTAATAAACTTCCTTGACTCCCCCTTGCATCTGATTTTCAAATGTATAGTACCTATGTTCCAAAATTTTCTGTTCATGTCTTCCTTGTTCAGGGCTAATAACTACTTATGTTTTCTATTTAAAAAATGAAGAATTTCCAATTTGAATTAGGTTGTAGCTTTAAAAATATTTGTGTTGTTGTTTAATCTTTGCTTCTATAAAATTTAACACATTCATTAATTTTAATTCTAGCTTTCATGAAATCTTATACAATGCAAGGTTCAGATGTTGCCTGATTATTACTTTAAAGGTTATGTTGTCTTTGTTTTGAAATTGATATCAAGCCCTTTGTTATTATCTATTTAATACTAAACGAGACAATTGGGTATCACAGTTCAGAAATTACTATTGTTTCTGTTGTGCACTTTTCCTTTTGTTTACGAAGTGAGCAGAACTATGATGGTGTACATTTCTAACACGCATTGTCTTTTCCCAACATTATTATTAGATTTTCAATATAAAGGGGAATGGGCAAGTGAGTGGACAAAGAGGTTTTGTAATACACTGGGAAGCTAATAAATTGGGAGCAAGAAAATTCTTAGCAAAATTACAGCCATGAGTGTAGAAGCTGGGTCCTTTTCTTAAGCATTTCCAGATTTTGATCAATTAAGCCTCTAGATCAGTTTCCAATCGGGAATTCTCAAAAAGCATTGATCTACACCACACATAATACTAAAAATCGTGGTAATTATCAGCTGTGAACCCTAGAAGTTGAATCCAGAATATCTAAAGGATTAGAAAACTCCTTAGATCCAATCTGCTTATGATCAATGCTTAGCACCAATCCAAATATGATTTAAGTGCCTGTAAGCTTAGGCTGGTTTCACACAACATATTTAACTGGGTCAGTAAACCATTGCAGCATATTGCATGAACCTCCAAACTAGTACAACCTGGGATAAGAGCATGTAAGGATGAAATGTAAACTGCAAAGAGAAACTGTGAGTCGGACTACTCTGCTCAACTTCGTTGTTTTAAGCCAATCCAAAACTCCAACACAGGAGCCAAGCCTCATGCAAGCAGTGCTCCAAGAACCCAGGACAGAGGTGTGGAAAGACTGAAATATAGAACATTCATTGCTGAGACTTGACAGCTTTATAGCATGACTCCCAGACATTGACTGGGAACGTATTCAGCCTTCTTATGTGATAGAGATTGCAAAGGATTGATAGCAGATGTGAACAAAAGACAGAAACATCTTGTTAAGAAGTTTTCTGAACACAGAAAGATGAGATGGAAATAAACTGAGGGTGGGGAGGTGAAACAGAGGGCACTAGCACACCACATTACCTTCAGTATTCATTGACCTAATTTGACGTATACCATTAAAGTGCTGAAAACGCACGCACACACACAGCAGACTCGGAGAACAGTTTTAGAAAAATTAAAAAAGCGAAACCCAGTGGCCTCATTTCTTCCAGAAAGCAGGATGTTTGATTGCGGCCACAAAAAACAAAGGCAGCAACTTTGATACCAAATGGTCACAGTTTGCACAACCCTTGCAAAATGCCAGGAGAAAAACCTTGATTTTATTCTCCATCAAAAGGGAGCTCTGAAACTTTCCTTGGCAACAAATGTAATTTATTCTGAAAAACCCATCTGCTTGTCTTCCCTTATAAGAGCAAGCATTTTTGTAACAAGGGCTGAAATTCTCCACAATGGAGAAATATCCTCCCCCCATACACACATACACATAGAGACACCAGGTTGCCTTTGATTTCTTTGACCTTGAATTTTGCCACATTCCTAAAATGCAAAGAGAGAGGAGAACAAAGAAAAGAGGAAACCAACTTTCATGAACACACAGGAAGAAAAGCCATTGTGGAAGCTGATCTGTTTCTAATTTTAAATATATATTTATTATATTTATTTTTGAAATTAGTAACATCCAGAACTATAATGACTATGCAGCAAAAAAAAAAAAAGACCCTCCCTTTCGTAAAATGATTAAATCTTCAGCAGACATTCATTTAGTTAACTTTTGAATTTGTCTAATTTTGCTTTTTCAAACCAACAAATGGATGGTCAATGTTTGCAGTTCTATAACGCTGCAAAACAATTTTCCAACAATTAGAGGTATGCTTGGGATATATAAATGCATAATAAATTATTTGTTAAATCTGTGCCAGGTAGACTGCAAACAAACTTGCATATTTTGAAATATATACCAGTACTAAGATTGTATAAATTATATACAGACCTTTCAAACAATCAGGTTTGTTTGACAATCTGAGCTGAATCCTAAAAATAAGAAACAGTGGAAAACATATTCAGAAAAAAACAGGAGGTTGAAAGAAACTGGCAAATTCATCTACTTCTAAACAACAATCCTCTCAATATGCCCTACAAACTTCAGATCCCTTTGATGATCAGAAAGGGGAGGACCATTGAGGGAATTGTGTTTAAGCATTAAGTATGAATAAAGTAAGGAAATGTAACAAAGAAAGAAAGAAGGATGAAAGGACAAGATATAAATAGAATATACTATGACATTAAATCATGTGGGCTGAAGAAAAATACCCTGATTCTTTTAAAATCATTCTAGGAGACTTCAACCAAGCCAAATTAACAAAAGAGCTGCCTAAATATTTTCAACATGTAAACTGCCCTACCAGAGGGAAAAATACACTAGATCACTGCTACACAACATTAAAAGATGCTTATCGATCTCTACCACGTGCAGCTATTGGACACTCCGACCACTGTATGATTCAGCTAGTACCTGCTTACAAACAAAGGCTTAAAACCATTAAACCAACAATTAAATCAGTGAAGACTTGGAATGAGGAGGCTAAGTTAAAACTACAAGCCTGCTTTGACTGCACTGATTGGAATGTATTTGAAAATACCTCTACAGACTTGGATGAACTCACAGATACTGTAACATCATATGTTAGTTTTTGTGAAGACCTATGTGTGCCTTCCAGAAACCTAAGAATATACAGTAACAATAAACCTTGGTTCACAGCTAAACTTAAGCAGCTACGTCATACC
>JANHJO010002108.1:42192-53294 GCA_032468235.1 Pseudoxyrhopus heterurus | reverse complement strand
AACTTGCAAAACTTGCATAAGACATCGCAATGTGTGTGCGCAATTGGGGTACAAATACTTGTCAACTTACAACCATTCTTTTAGTGACCAAAGCTACAATGGCACTGAAAAACATGACTTATGACTGGTTCTCACATTTATGATTGTGTCGCAGCATCCCCAGTCACATGATCAAAATTTGGGCACTTGGCAACTGGCAGGTTTTATGGCAGTCACAGTTTTATGACAGGATGCAGCTTCCCAGGGTCATGTGATCACCATTTCCATCCTTCCCTTAACAAAATGGAGAAAGCCAGATCTGCTTATCAATAATGGGATCCACTTAACAATTGTGGCAAAAAAGTTGTAAAATTGGGTGTGACTCATTTAACAACTGCCTTGCTTAAGAACAGAATTCTGGTCCCAATAGTGACTGTAAGTCAAGGACTACCTGTATTTACATAATGATGTCATGGGTGTGGTCATTTTTATATCCTTGCAATTTGTTTTAGTCATCATCATTTTACAAAAGCTTAATTGGTACGTCTACAAACCTTGGGGTTCTGCACAAGCCAGCAAATTCCAATTTATGTATGTGGCTGATCAAACATAGCATCTACTATTCATAGATCTGAATACATTATTGGATGTCCAAATAACCACATAGTAGCCAGGATGTGGCGATTATGAATTTTAACATCTACTTTACACATGCCTAGAATAAGGCTGTAAATCAGGTGGTGGAAGAAATCACAGTGGGCATCTATGCTGGTTACCTTGCCTTGTGCTTCTCTTATCTCTCAGGAGAAAGAAGAGCCATAGAGGAAAGATTGACTGGAGGCAGTGTAATGCTAGAACAATGCAGTTGTGAAACAGACACAGACTGCAAGGAAACACTGAGATGTATTTAAGCATTCTGACAGGCAAAATTATATGAAAAGAATATGGGGGGCGTGGCGTGGCGGAGAATGAATATGAAAATGGAATTGAACACACATTTTAAACTTTACTGGCTAATTTAACATATCTAAATATCCCGTCCTGGATATAAAGATATCACATTATTAAAGAAAATCAATAACGTAAAACAATTCTTTGACAAATTTCCTGAATTCCTGTGAATTACCACCCTTCCCTTCCAATGCTGGGATCTGTTGCTTTTTCCAACCCCCCTCAGAAATGTCTTAGGAGAATCAGCAGAAAAACACGTAACAGTAATTAGCACACATACATAGGATAACATTCAAGTTAACACAACAAGTACAAAGCCTTTAACTTAATATTTTACACACAAAATCCATTGTGGTATATTGTATTATATATTTTGAATTGTATCTCCTGCCTCACACACTAAGTTTGGTTTTATTTTTCAAAACCAGCTTTGAAAGCACTCCTATCTCGCTCTACATCTCCTGTAGAAAAAGAGTTTTAGGCTCACACTTCTGGGCAGCCTTTTGTTTTCCTTAATTTAAATGAAAAGCCAATTGACAAAGCATGTCTTTTATTAAAATACAACATTTTTGGATTTAAAAAAATATGCAGCATGGGTAGGCTTCAACTACAATTATAGCTCTAGAATATTTTTGTTTGTTTTAGTGAAATCCAAAATAACCACACCCAGGACCTCTATCGATGGCAAACATAGCTGAGCTATGGCCACAGAGCAAGGTTATGTCAATCTACTCCTAAGGCATAACTTTTCAAAAGTACTGATGAAGTATGTCCATGTATAAGAAATAAAGTCTGGAGCATTCGTTCTCTTTCTGTATACATCATTTAATGTATTTTTGCTTAATTTTTAATACAGGTAGTCCTAGATTTACATTCGTCTTGTGACTGTTTGAAGTTATGGCACTGAAAAAAGTGACTTGCAACTCTTTTTCACACTTATGACTGTTGTAGCATCCCCACGGTCACATGATCAAAATTTGGATGCTTGGCAACTGGCATGTATTTATGACTATTGCAGTGTCCTGAGGTTATGTGATTACATTTTGAAACCTTCTGACAGACAGTCAATGGAGAAGCCAGATTCACTTAACAATGGTGTTACTAACTTAATTGCAGTGATTCATTTAACAACTCTGGCAAGAAAGGTCATAAAATGGGGCAAAACTCATTTAACAATTGGTTTGTTTAGCAGCAGAAAGGTGGGGCTGAAGTAAGTAAGTATCGGCAAATAAGTTTTTATTGGACTACTCAATCCTGTTAAATTTAATCTAAAGGATTTTTTTAGATAAACTTCTCCTTTTCCTCCTTTTTTCCACTCTGTCATATATTTATGGACTTGAGTTCTAAGCATATTTTTGGACTTCCTCCTATATGGCTAGTAAGCTTTTATTTTCTTACAGCTCTGCTAAACTGATTTTTAATGTGATTTTTAGATATTTCCTATTTCCTATTTCCTATCTGCCTTCAGAAGGAAAAATTAGAAATTGATGTTGTGCCAACCACTCTGTAAAAGATTAACAGTAAAACCCCTTCCAAATGGCTATTTTGGCCCTCTTTTTTTCGTAAATTTGTAAGAAACAGAGAGCTTATCTCAACCACTGAGCTGCCCATAACTTCCACAGGGCTAAGTGCACTGTGCTATCTAAAACTACTTTTTCTAAATTGGTGCCTTCCAAATGTTTTGATCTAGAATTCCTTTCAACATTCTAGCAAAGAATTTTGGAAATCGTCATAACATATCTGGATGGCACAAAATTAGGAAAAAAAGTCTCAAGAGATTCCAAACGATACTTTAAATGGTTTTCTCTTTCCTTAGCCCTTTGTCCCTTTCCGGTTTCAATTGTAACATCTTGAATGAGTTTCAAGTTTTGATTTTTCAAACTTTGCATAATGCTTTTATTGACTTGGCTTTGATTTGCTGCACTTTACATGTCTGTATTTTACTGTACAATATTGCTTAACCTTAAAATTGCTGGTCACTAGACAAG
The DNA here is from genome assembly GCA_032468235.1 of Pseudoxyrhopus heterurus. Taxonomy (NCBI): domain Eukaryota; kingdom Metazoa; phylum Chordata; class Lepidosauria; order Squamata; genus Pseudoxyrhopus; species Pseudoxyrhopus heterurus. The sequence continues at coordinate 50,376 of JANHJO010002108.1, read as the reverse complement.
CTGTTTGTAAGCATCTTACAGATACCACATTGTGCTGTCTGTATTTGTACACTGCAATAAGCCATAATGCAGTTTGTTCAATGCTGGCTTAAAATATTGGGTGTACCCAGCCATTGTAAATTATTCAACAAATCACAGCTTAAACAAACAATGGCTTAAGTGCAGCATGTACTAGATAAAATATTGGATCTTATCACTCAGTACTTCCTACCAATAGTGACATCTTGAAGTATGTGACCACAGCCTTTCTGAAGTCTACTTGGAAATACCAAGGATGAAACCTGAGACCATAAGTGTCTATGGAGATTTTCAGTCATCCAAGTCATGGTTGTCCCAAAGATGCTTTTTCAAGAGGCAACTGGACTTTCTGGTTTTTCTTTGAAGATGTTTTGTTTCTCATCCAAGAAGCTTCTTCATCCCTCTTGAAAAAGTATCTTTGGGTGCTGAGACCAGAAGCTGCATCCTTTTCAGGCAATGTGTTCACATTCCTAAGAGGTAGCACAACGAAGCACAAAGTTTGTGTGCATGGCAAGGGTTAACTCTCCTGTCCCCTTTATCTATGTTGTGCAAGTTATTCATATTCTGGAGCTACATGCCGACATAGTGTTCATACGGTACCAAATATACTGTTAGATGCTTCCAGATTTCCTGCTCTAGTTGATTCTTTTACAGAACCACAGTGAAATTAGCTTCTTGCAAAGCAACATGCTAGAAAACCAATTTTGTTTCCAATGAAATTTCTAGGTCTTGCAGGGCAGCTATGCTAGTACTTTGTTGGCAGCTGTGCTCATCTGGCCAGGAAAACCATCTTCCTAATGGACACCAGGACAGATTCTCAGAATTTCAGATGTGGCTACCTTTTTGGGGAGATCATAAGCAACTTGCATGGAATTTTGCTAGAGGATGAGATGAAGATATATGAGGAACATTCATTGAAATGCACAGTGTGTGCAGGTAGTAAGTAATCTATCACATTTATTTTGTGTCTGTTAATTAAACAAAAGCTATTAACATGACATGTCAAAATACCTACCATTTATATAAGACATTTATAGTTTTCAAGCACTCCATGTCTATTGTCTTAGCAATTCTTAAAACAATCTTTGAAGCTATGTGACTGTTGCCTCCATATGGCAGATTGGTGAGGGAGGATGAGGCCTCCCAGAACGCATACTTCTCTAGCATGCAACACAAAGAACAGTATAATTATACAAATTGCACTGTAATTGGCAGCTGTGCCCTTTCTTTTCGGGCAAAGGAGTAGGTCTATCAGCATTTTATCCAATGATGTTGATAGAGTGGAAAAGAATTTGTCACGTCCCCATCACCAATTGTGATGTTAAGACTATTGGGGGTACACTGTGCAGAGCACCAAACTCTCTGTGCTTTACCAGAGCACAGGCACAATATGGCTGATTATCAGAAAGGCTTATAGTTCAAGAGAGGTCCCATGTTTAAATGCAGTTAAGACCCAGGTTATATCTGTGGCAGCTCTAAATAGGGAGGTAAAATATATGAATCAAGAGTTTTGAAAAAATGAAAATTTACAAAAGTATAAAGAAAAGAGGAAAGAAAGAACAAGACAAAAATGCAAAAGGAAAGGATGAAAAGAAATAAAACTTCCAAAATACAAATGCAAAATAATCTCTTATTCTTTAGTTACAAAAAGAAAAAAAAACTCTTATTACCTATTTTTTCTAATAATCAAAAGCATAAATTATATATTCATTTTTTTCTGTTTGAGCAAAATGTCTATGGGGGGTTTCTAATCAGCAATAAACATATTGTCTTCTCTGTAATCAAGGAAGGTAATTTAGCTTCTCCACAAGTTCCATTATCTTCATCAACCATTCCTCCATTGTGTATAGTGCCAAATCTCTCTACTTCTGTGCATATAATAATCTCACTAAATTTATACAGATTGACCTAGAACTAGCTATCTGATCTGGGCTGCAAGAATCCAGAGAACCCCAAGATAGAAGCAACAACTTTTCTCTGTGCTGATATTTAAGGGCAGTCCAAATCTAGTAACCCTACTCTTGTATCTTACCTCTGTACCTTATCTCAATTTAGTGTTCTAAATACTTGCTTTCATGAACAGTATTGGGAACTAGTGCTTATAAAAACACACAAATTATTTTTATAATTAAAAAGAAAAAAAACTATAACTGGCATGCTAATGCGTGTAAAACAGCTTTAGCACTTAAAAAGAAAAGAAAAATCAATGTTTGGGAACATTCAGACAGTCACAATAATAAAACTTCTAGTCCAAACAGAATCCAAAATTTGATGTAGGTACATGAATATTAACAAGACCCTCTCTCTTGGTAGCACTCATTATATTTTCTGCTCCAACCCTTTTTTTCTTTCAATATACTTCTCATTTTTTAAAATGCACTTATATGTCATACGCAGCTTGCATCCCAGAACAAATGATGCAAAGTCCATTGTTCAAGTTTATCTCAGCCATCAATTTAACAAATGGCCTCAGTGGCAAGTTAATGATTCACAACAAACTGTGATTTCTTAAAATTGTTCGGCTTTGTTTCTCAAGGTAGGAAACAGCACCTAAGTGACCTTGGAGAATCTAAAAGTGCCAAGCACATCTGGAACTAGATGGCAAAGATGTCTACAGGATTTGCTGTACTTTTCAAAATGATGACAATAGCATCAACTGCAAGCTCTGGCTCTTTTGTATGCTTCAAATGGAAGAGCTTGTGGCACACTGTTGTTGCTTGTCCCCCCTGATCCTCCCTGCAGACACACCTACTAGTTAATGTATGAATGGAAGCCATCAAGAAAAGTTAGGCTAGACGAGAAAGATGAAAAAGTATCCCAGAAGGTGGCAAAGGCAAAATCATTCACACAGGCTTGGCAAGAAAACTACATGGCTGTGTGCATTCTCATTCTCTCCTGTCTTTCTGGTCTGAGCTGTAATTATTGTTGCAGACTTTCTTGAAGGTTATCTCCATATTACATTTTTGTTTTTAGATAATATAATGCACCCGCTATAACAGGTCTTCTCAATTGGCATTCTGCAAGAGGGCAATAGGGGTTCTGTGGGAAAGTGTAGAGGTGAGGAAATTATCTCTTTTTTTAACCGCCGTGTACTGCTATTGCTCAGTGTGACTGAGACGTTTTATGCACACAATCCAGCAGCTGGCCTTCTACTTTGCTGTAACTATAAATGTTGCTTCAGTCCCACTAGATGGGTCAGACCATGAAATCAACAAGGAAACCTAAAAGCACTTTTACTGAGATTGGCTATAATACAAAACCTTACAAGTCTGATTCTGCTATCTTCTCCTCATCCTTGTAGTTCAGCCAACAAGGGAGGTGTTTGCCTGTGTCCTTTCTGAATGTTATCTGGACATTCTGGGTTTTTAAAAAATGTTTTAGTCTTTTTTGCCTAGGCAACAGCTTCTGCGTATCTCCATCAAGGTCACCTTCACTACTTTATACATATTGTAAAATGTAGATTATGGAGAAGAGAATGATTATATTTGGGGGTTTTGTATGTCTGTGTGCATAATTGTTATTCAGGAGTTTCTCAGGGCCTGAAAATTATTTTAAGGATTCCTTCAAAATAAAAATATTAAGAAACGCTGTGTTATAATATAGCATTACTTGTGAACCACACTATAGATAGCTCAATCAGCCATGGATTTTTTAGAAACTCTGGATTGAAATTGCTCTTGCCTAAGTACCAGTCCTATCTAGTTTTCTTCTTTTGCTTCTATCATTTCTACTGACATTTAATCTACTAGATTCTTTCAGGTCATTGAGTCAATATATGTAGTACTTCTACACTGCCGGTATATTATTAAACTTGTTTTAAAATTATATTTTACTGATAATGATTGGTTACAATTGTACCATTTCTGTGAATCCTAAATGTATCAAAAAGTGCTACTCAAAGTAAGTGCTATAAATATATGAACTACCTGGAGATTTCAAATCCACTACTGTTAAGTGATATTGTTACTGACTCAGGGGAATATGATGATTTAACTTTATGAGTAAGAAATCTTGGCCTAACTAACATAAACTAATTATAATAGCTGAAATTTATGGCATATCTGAAGGAAAGACTCCGTGTAGGTTTACTTACATACTAGTTCCCAGCTTAAAAAGAACTTAGAAAAATTAACATTAGAAATACACTGATCATTTTGGAGCACAGGATCTCTCTCACATCTATGCTTTTATGTGCTCTTTATATATTAGTTTTCCAATAGTTACATAAAAATCTATTGTGATAAAACATTGCACAAAACACAGCATAGACAACAAATTGTGTGTTTTTCTTTTCCTCCTTGAAAAACATTTGAAGGAGAAATATTCAAAATATTTTGCTCTTTGAGACAAAGTGTCTAAGTTGAATCCTTTGTTTTGCCATCTGCAGGGTGGTAAAAACAAATAAATAACAGGATAGTTTTTAATGCCTCAATCTGCAATATAGGGTGAGTCAACTTCCACTTTTTAATAACAGGATCAGCCTTGGAAGAATGTTTTAATGTTTCTAAGTGAGAGCCAAGATACAGTGGTTAAGGTATCAGGCTAGAAAGCAGAAGACTGTAAGATCTAGTCCTGGTTTAGGCATGAAAGCTAGGTGAGTGACTTTGGGCCAGTCATTCTCTCCCACCCCAACTTACCTCACAGGGTTGTTGTTGTGAAGAAAAGGTGTACTAGATACGTTCACCACTTTATTTATAAAAATAATAAAGGTAGGATTAAAAAAACTTTTAAAAAAAGCAAGCCTAACTAGAAATTAGTCTATGAAGCTAGTCGTGATCTTAGCATTCAAGCAAACAGGCAGGTTCCTATTGACCTTGCATATAAAATTCTGCCTTCCATCTTCAAGACCCTTTTGAAGAACTCTCAAGTTATCTACTTATGATTTCCATGTTCATGCCAAAATACAACCCTAGATAAATATATAATCTACAAAAAAATCAATGGACAAACATTGTTCGTGAAATAACCGCAATCTCTCTGAACTGGGTTATGAAATCTAAAGAGTTCTGTTGCACTGAAGAGACAATGAAAGCTGAAATCCTGTAGCATCTTAATTTGAAAGTAAGTTTCTTGGAATAAAGGAATTTATTTCTGAGCTGGCAGATATAGGACTTCTCTGCATCCATGTCCAGTTTTGGTTCAGCAGGGTGGGTATGTCCAATTATGACATCTTGTAGGACTAAGGAAGTGTGCCTATTGTTAAAATTCCTATCCTCTGGAGAATTCAGGTGATTCCCACCCTTATGCTATTTAGGAAATTATTGAAGACTTGATTGTTCTCAAAAACCTGGGGAAAAGAACACTGTAGAATCCCTTTTAGTTCTTTAGCCCATTTTGTTTTAGTCTTGTTATGAATCCTTTGCTTTTCTGGTCATAGAATAAGTTGCATCAAATGGAAACCTTACATGCCAGTCTTTTGGTTTAAATGGTTTGTGGTTCTCACAAAGTTATCAGTCTAATAAAGACTGAGGCCTAGATGTAATCTCAATTAATTGCAAAATAGGATGTACTTCCAGCCAAGTATAACAGCTTTAAAACCACAATTTGCTTAAATACAAAGTATTTGTTTCATTTCCGACTAACACTCTTTCGCAATCATTGATAGTGCAATTACTCTAAGGAAAGTTGGTATAACAGAGAAACAAATCTACAAATGATTTGTTCATACTTTAATGAGAAATTGAAATGGGAAATCACAATAATATGGGATAAAGCAACATGTTATCCTACAAATTTTATACATATACACAAATGTACAATTTTTGTTAATTGGGGTGTTGGTGTGTGTCATACTCCTTAAGTGGAAGGAATCACTACTCATTTCTGATTGGGATTTAAGGATCCAGATTTGGTTCCTAATTCAGGCTGAAAATTTAACCAGTAACAGAGTAGATAAACAATCTAGGCTTTCTCTCTCATTAGAGGTTCCCCATTTATTTATGGAGGAAAGTTAAGAAAGTAAAAAGGTAAACAAATCTCAGAATGTATGCTCTTTAATTATTTCCAGGCTCTTGAGCCAATCATTTATGGATTCTGGCTCTCGACAGACAATATTTATAAATAATTTATTTTGGGGGCAATCTCCTTCCAAGCTTTTCAAAAAGAAATCCACATTGGGATTCCCCCAGCCCGCAAACATACCCTTTCTTGAAAGCAAGCGCCTCACCTTAAGTTGAACAACTTGTTTCAGAGAGCAATAACTTTCAAGTCCATATGCTTTTTACAGGATTAACACGAATAACAAATAGATTTAGAAATCAAAATAGCTTTTCTTTAGTAATAGTTTTTGCATCACCTTAACTAACGGGTTCACGGAAAGCGCCGCTGCATACAAAGAATTCCTATGCAGACATCCGCAATATTGCACCCTCAGTAGTTACTCACTGTTCTTACTCGGATTTTAGATCAGCGCTTTCTCCCCCAACGCTTAGTCAGAGCGTTGTTAGCTGGAAATAGCAGCAAGAATGCAGAAAAACCTCCAATGCCACACGGAAACCCCGCAAGAATGGAAGTTTGGCCGTGCAGGTGTCCAAAGGCAGCAAAGCTCTTACAGGACCACAACCAACTTTAAAAAGCAGCGCTGAAAGGGAGGAGGAGCACTGCACAGCAAAGCCCGAGATCAAAGCTGATCCAGGTAGAGTTCCACACACATCCGAAGCGACCACCCCACCTTTTCCTCCAGTCCACGTTACCCTCGTTCGGTTGCTCTGCAGGCTGCAGCTGCCACGAATCCTCTCCCTCAAAAGCAGCTACCTTGCAGACTTGCGCCAGCCGGGGTCCCGCAATCCCCTCCCCACTAATAATATCAACGCAGCAGCTCCTTCTCCTCTCCCCCACGCATAGTACAGCGTATCCCTCCGCCCCAAACTCAACGTTCGGAAGCGGCGGCAGGAGCCGGCGGCGGAGGGATTCTCGCGAGTGCAGGCTGCGCGGTACAGCAAAGAGCGAGCGGTAGCCCGCACTCTTTCGACTGCTCTTCCCCCCCCCTCCTCCCCGGCCGTCTCCCCCTCCTGCGCCTCCTCCTGACGCCGTTCTTTGCTGCGGGGCCGGTTGGGCGCTGCCTGGTGGCCTCGGCTCCGGCTGTCTGTGGGGAACGGCCATTAAAAAGCGAGCGGGCGGGCGGCCATCGACAGCGCCAGCGCCTCAGGTGGACCCACCCCCTCGGTCCCCTCCTCCGCTCCCTGCCTCGCCGCCTCCCCGCCGCCGCGCAGAGAAGCTGTCCGCTGCGGGGCTGCTCGCTCCGGCTGCCGCCTCCGTCCCCCCTTCTCGCCCGCCCGCCTCTGCCGCCGAGCCCCGGCTTCCGCCCCCCGCCCCCCCACCCACCGAAGATGGCAGGCTGGCAGAGCTACGTGGATAACCTGATGTGCGATGGCTGCTGCCAGGAGGCCGCCATTGTCGGCTACTGTGACGCCAAGTACGTCTGGGCAGCGACGGCCGGGGGCATCTTTCACAGCATTACGGTAAGGGGAAGCCCGCGGCGCCCGGGAAGAAAGAAAGGAGCCATCCCGGAGGGGCGGGAGGTGAGGAAAGGCAGGGAGGCGAACCCGACATTTGGGAAGGGGACCGAGGGGGGGGGGGCTTCCTCAGAGATGCTGGGCTTTGGATCCGCATCGCATTGGGCGAACCGGGGGCCCAGTTCCGCGGGTGGGGTGCAAAGGGCTGCAACGGAGCCGGAGCTGTGGAAGGCTGCCGATCCCTCGAAGCCCGGCGGGGCACCTTCCCGTCTCCTCGCTTCACACGCGTCCGCAGCAGCACCGCTTGCGGAGGGGCTCGCCCTCTCTCTCCACCTTCCCACCGCCCGGGTGGGAAGGGCCGCCCGGTGCCCCGTCCGGCGCTTCCCTTTCTCTGCCTCCCCTCCCCCGCGCCGTCCTTTAGAGAAATCCGTGGAAAGTGGCGGGGGAAGAGGCGGGAGGGGGGGCGGGGAGTTCCCTCGTGGAAGGGTTTTGCTCCCGGCCGCGGTGTTGTCCTCTTCCCGCGGAAAGCCGTCTCCCGAGAGACCCAGCGGGATGAACGTGTGAACTGAAAGCGAGTCCCGTTTTTTTTTTTTATTCCGCCCCCTCCCGGTTTATGGGCTTGAAGGGAAAGACTCCTCGAGAGCTGGCCCTGGAGGGGATTGTCGTGACTTGCGGCGGGGGGGGGGGGAGATAAAGGGCCCCAGATTAGGTG
>JANHJO010002108.1:12499-23502 GCA_032468235.1 Pseudoxyrhopus heterurus | reverse complement strand
AACTTGGCAACCTTAAGACTTGTGGACTTCAACTCCCAGAATTCTTCAGCCAGTAAAGTCATTGGGGAAGCTGGCAGGGAAAGTTGCCAAGTTTGGAGTGCCCTGTTCTACAGCGAGGAAAGGGCAAAGTAGCCACAACAAGCTTCCTTTCCAGCAGTCCAGGTGGTTCCCTACAGGAGCAGCTCTACTCCTAGTTGGATGCTCTGCAATTTTCTCCTTTTCAGCAGCCAAAGCAGCAACCACACAAAGGCTGATTAGATAGAGTAGTTGCATTTAATTACAACTTGGTGAGAATGATTCTTCAGTTATCTGAGACAATTTCCTTCTTTATAAAATGAAACGAATTCCCACAGCTAAATAATAAACATTTGTAGAGAAAACTACCTAAACTATTGCACTACAAAATTTACAGTTACAGAAAGGAAGCTGTAACATGTAAATTACTTCTATTTGTGGGGTTGCTTCTATTAAAAGTAATAAAACAAAGGCCAGAAGAATATGTATATATAAATTATATTTCTATAAATATATAAACAAATAAAAATAAAATACCAAAATTTTGAATTGTGCTAACTATAGATTTTAAAGGCAGCTTGGCATAGAACTCTAGAGTGGCCCCTATGCCAACTATTTTCCCTTTAGTGTCCATGGGCATTGACTCTAATTTATGTCCACTTTGTAAGGACGGAAAAGTAGAATTATCTCCAAAGAACATCAAAGGCTCCCATTTTAATTGCCGTCTATATCTGAAAGGAAAATAGCATGGCGGCTCTCTAAATTAGGACGTGAAGTAGCAGCGTAAGAAGTCAACAAGCAGCAGCTGTTTAAATACTTGATAATGTGAATCCATGGGCACTTTTCAACTTAAAGTCACAATGAAACAAACAACATATGATTACTTTAAGGAGGTACAATTTTTTATCTCACTATGGCACTATAAACAAAGGTAGCACATGTGCATGTGTATCCTATGAATTCAATGCAATGTAAGATACATCATTTAACATAAGAGCAAAATAATATTTATTCTTCGCAGTGAACGGGCAGCCAACTCCTTCCCCCATTCACTGACAGCCACTGGAATTTCAACACACATTCATTCATTTCAGACATACAATTTCTGTATGAGGGACAGCTACATGCCCTGCACTATGTATACAATTAGATTATTAACACCTCTGCCTTTCTGGTAGAAGAGAAACAGTTTGTTCTTTTGAGGACTGCAGACAGTTTTCCAGATAGCAGAACACAACCAAACACTTGGTACCAGGGTTAGGAAAGATCATTCCTGAACCTCTGATAATATGTGGTAATTTATAAGCAGTTCCAAAAAAGCCACAAGGAGACATTAGCTTCAAAGATCATTCCAAGAAATAGGTAGCAACGAAGTCTGCTATAGTAAGCAGCTATAACAATTTTAAACAAATAAATAACAGCAATATTATTGTGGCTGGTTGCACAATTAGCCAGATGTTTATACTGGATTTGCATTTTTATCCATATTTTTATATATAATTCAAAGTGGCACACATACCTAATATTCCTACTTTCTATTTTCCCCACAACAACAACCCTGCGAGGTGCATTGACTGATAGTGATTGGCCCAAAGTCATCCAGCCAGCTTTCAAGCCTAAGGGACACCTAGAAACTCAGTCTCCTGGTTTTTAAGTCACTCTTTAAACCCCTCGGATAGCCCCCAACCCATGACCAAAGTTATAATGGTGGTTACAACTAGTCTTTGGAGTTCCAGCCATTCCAGCACCCCCATGGTCACTTGTTCAGAATGTGGGAGCTTGGCAAACCATTCACACATTTGACCAGTTGCCAAGCACCCTCGATCATCTGATCGCCATTTTCATCCTTCCCTGCCAGTTTCCTCAGAAAGTCAGTGGGGAAGTTGGCAGGGAAAGTTGTACACCAAACTGACCTCATAATTGAGAGCTAGTAATACTGCATAAGATTACTGCGGCTGTGTATGATGTTAATCTAGCTTATTGTCTTTGATGTAAATGTTCTCTAGTTCTACATCTTAAGAGAAAAGACCAACCTAATCTTATGGTTAACATACAGAGTCTTATAGCTGCCACTCCATTTTTCTATTAGAAGTTATCCAGAAATCCTACCTATATTTTTAATGCTTGTATTCTTTCCTCCATTTTGCTGTAGCTACTTAAAGTTAAAAGGAATATTAACGTTCACTCATTTTAAAAGAGAAATTTGATTCTATTTATTTCTTGTAAGATTAATCTCCTTACATAAAAGTAGAGCTGATTACCCTTACCACATGCCTATAAAGTCAGAAGAGGTGGTGTTGTGCCATTCATTTTCTTTCATCATTTCCCCCCTTTTCATTGTTCCCAGGTGATGGGAGCCCTATCTCTTTTACATGCTGGGTCATATGGAGAACAGGTAAAGATATCATTCTGGAAGATAGGAAGTGGCAATGAGAATTGCCATGCTGCCACCCTGACTTAGGAATTGGACCTAGGGTGTGTAAGGCTCAGTTCTGCTACTATATTTATGTATTTGTTGAAAAGGGGAAAGAGGAAAGAAGCTTTAGCCTGTTTCATAATCCTTTATAGTCCATTTTAAGCCCAGTGAAATAAAACTATTCAGCAAAGATCACTCAGCTTTGCATAGTGAATTTCATTATCTTAGAAGAAATTAATTTTGCGCATCATGTCAAATGCACTTTTCAACCAAATATCTGCTTTGCAGTAGTACTACTGACAATATCATGAATAATGCAAGGTATTTATCAAGGGCAAACAACATGCAGGCTAGAGTTTTGCCTTGAACTCATAAAATATCTTATATATTCCTTCTGTTGATAGTGGCACTATGCAATTATTATAGCTCTGTTTATAAGCTACAACAAATGGTCCACTGAATTATGCCATGTTGTAAAACAAAAACCCTCAAAAACTAACATCCTCACTCCTCCCTGAACAGTACACAATGAAGAAAAAGTACAAAATACAATGGGAAAAATCAGTTCAAGCACATGTCAAAAGAAAGATCCTACTCGTTTTTTAAATGACTGATTTCTGACAACTTAATACAGTATACACTTTCTCAATAAGATATCCTTCAGATATGTGGAAGCATATTCTTTGAAACTGCTGGCATACAAACTAGAAATTCTGCAAATCATAATCCCAAATAGTTGTCAAACCACGGGGGGGGGGGGGACAGATACAGCGTATAAAGCAAGCTTATTGTTTCTTTTTGACAGCAAACATCAAAATCTTAATGTCCTGAGTAGAAGATATAATTCTGTACTTGAAATACAGAAGAACTATTTTATTTCTTGTAAGAGCTGTTATTGCATGACTGCTGACAAATAACTGCTTTTGTAAGCTATTTATGTGATTCATATAATGTAGGAGAGCAAATTTCATTGAATAAAGCTGTCATAAACCATAGAATAAAAAAATCCATTATCTCCTTTCTTGAAATTACAATATTTACCTTAAAACATTTTTATGTTTTATTTGTAGCACATTTACATCCAGCTTTCTTACATCATGGAGCTACATTCTAAGTAAATATTAAAAATTATTAATTCCAGTGATACATCAATGACTCATTAGTTTATAAATCATAAATTCAGATTACTAGCAGATCTTCATGCTGGCTACAAAGGAATATTTTAGTGCTCCTGTTAGTTGGTGGTTTAAATAGAAAACTTGAAGATTAAATACAGACTGTTGAATATAATAAACTGTTCCCACTGGAAAATAAAAAAAGTATTTTTTGCTGATTTGTGCCTCTCCCAGCTGCCCACAAAGTATTTCTTTTTATATGACTTTTACAGAGTAGTTTTTAATTGAGGAAGTTGGGTCAAGGGGCTGAAAGGGGCAACCATATTTTTCATCCTCCAACATGTGTTCTGCTCTTGTCTACTTTAGACTTCAAGTCAGGAGCTTTGCATACCAATCTTATACTCTGAATCAAAGCTGTCCATGTCTGAAAGCATTAGTTTGTCAATGTGTGAAACATTATCCAATTGTTTTCTGCAGCTGTAACACAGTGTTTAAAACTGGTCAGGGTAGAGATTATTTTAAAAGTTCTAAAACATTCCACTTACCTTTCTTGAACTTATGTATTGGAAGCTTCTTAAGTTGATCCTTTTGAAGGCGATTCCTTCTTGCTCTGTGTCTGTCCTGAACAAATTTTGTTATCTTGAAAGACAGGGAAAAATAAAATAAGAAAAGTATAGGACTATTCAATTTGTTTTGAGTTACCTAAAGAAGGATGTATATTAAATGATTTATAAAATACAACAGTAAGACTCCTACACATAAAATTCTTATCCAAATCCTCAGTTAATATAATACGATGATGCTTAAACTTTCAACAGTTATGGACTGCCAAGAAAAACATTTGTAAGAACCACCTACTTCTACTATTTCCAAAGATGTGCAACAGACATTTACACAGAATTTCAGATCATTTTTTAGATCTTGAAACTGTTACATTTTTGTTTTTATATATTATATGGTGATATGGGAGCCACCTTGATTCGCGGACGTTCAATATACCTTTATACAGTATTTGGCTAGGAACAGGAGAAGTGAAAAACAAAAATGTCACCATTATGCCTGGACAGGTAGAAGGCAGTTTAAAAACTTTCTGATCAGATGGCTAAAATTTCAAACAAGCATGTGAAACATAACTTTAGCAAGAATCAGATTGCAACAAATTCCTGTCCTCTCCTAACTTCATTTGTCAGAATGCAGCAGCAACATGGGTTTTGTTCTGCTGGACCTAATCCTTACCTATACGAAGAAAGTAATTAAAAAGGGGAAGTAACTAGAATCTTGGTACTAATGCATTTACAGTGGCATTAACACTCTTATCACTAAACAACAAAGCTAGATTCTCACAAAGTCTAATTAGCCAAGCTTAATGAAAGGAAAAAAGAGTGTTTCATTACAAAATCTTGGAAACTGACTGTCATATTATGTATACTTAGCCCTCACTCCATCCCAACCCAAATCAGTGAATACTTTACTGCTCTTTAATGCAATTGATCCTCGTTCCATTTCTCTTTTTATTTAAGGTAGCCAATTTATAAGATATGAACTGGTTTTGTTCTGAAACTTTTGCAAACTTGCATTCTCATGCTCAGAGAACTCCATAGCAACTGAATTCAAAAGAATTTCTTTTAACATTACCAATTGGATGTCAGTGTGTGAGTCTATTGTTTGCTATCATTTGTCCTGTCAAGATGGGCACCTGCTCTACTGCCTAATATTGAACTTAGCGACCATTCAAAAATAAGATGCAGAAAATCCCAAAAGAAAAAAAGTTGCCCATTTATAACCCATTCTTTGAACAGTCATATATGCATTCACACAATTTACTGAACCCTATACCACAGCAAGCATTTGAGGTTTTTTTTGACATTGCCAGCTGTTTCAAAAGACAGGAGATTCTGAAAAGCTAAACTAGTCACTAACATGAGGATACAGGGATGACTAAAAGCATAATCCGTAAATAAGCATGAAATCTTCCTTTTGCAGCAGTTTGCTATATTTATTTAATGTTTAAGTACTATCCACACCTTTATCCTGGATTATTTTTTAAATATGAAAAAAAAATATTTCTAGAGAAAAACATCCTTCCCAGTTCACTTCATGTGGCTAGTACTATTTTAATAAATTTGCAGCACACCAAAAATTATCTTGTACTCTAATTTTTATTATGCTACTTGCATAATAAAACCCTTGTATTCCAGATACGTTTGAAAATATCTGGAATCATAGTTCCCTTAACTTGCAACATAAAAAGAATTTTAACCTTTAATTTGCTTCTATAATCAACTATGATATTCAATTTCTAGTCTACCCCAATTCCTAAAACAAACAATGAAAAAGAATTATGACAAAAACTGTAAGCTTCATATGCCACCAGAAGCAACAAGCATATTTTAATTGAAGTTCGGGTTTATAGTATTTGCACATGAAACTTTGTATGTAGCACACAGGAGGATTTATATTCATATTAAGTTGAATATAAATACTATCCATAAGGAAGCTCTTCTTAAACGGATGAATCCATGGAAACCTCAATTGGAGTGATGACCCAAACAGCTTTTTAAAGCTATGCTAAAGATTCTAATATACAGTTCAAGTTACAGTACAGTTCACAAAGACATACACAAAGACATAAACATTAAAATAAACTGACTTCAGCAATAAAAAAAGTGTTCATATATGTAGAGAAAATCTAAAGATAACATAATGAGAAGATTATACCTACCATGAATATAACTATAAGGATGAGACAGATCCCCACAATTATTAAGAATGGGATTAGATAATATTCCAAAGGAAGGCTGAACTCTGGGATTAGCACAATATGGCCTCTATGAAAGAAAAGAAAAACCATTTATTGTAAAAATTCTGCTAAAAAAAGTTGTACAGAGAAGAATATCTATAATACTGCATATGATAAAAAAGGAAACCTCAAAATACTTCATTCTTTTTCTGCTAAGATACTTGTTACACTTGGTTGTACATTTCTTCAAAGTTTTAAATTTACACAGATCACTTTTATATTGCCCATAAAAGCCAGCATTATTTTTAAATAAAATAGTATAACTTTAGAAGATAGCTAACATAAAAATCCTTGAATAAATTTGTTTAAAATTTGAACACTTACGTCTACAAATTTTGTATAACTTTCACAAGAAAATAAAAGGTTTTGAAATATGAGAAGATACTTAAATCTTTGGCAATTTCAGCATCAAAAGTGAGCAAAACATAATATCCTTATACTCAAACTGAATCTTTCGTTCTGTATATCACCATAGTAAATAGAAAGTTTGTGAGGAATCTTATACATACCCTTTATCGAAAGTAAATTCTTCTTTAAGAGATTTCGCAGATGTTTCGCCAATGAAAACTGATGGAATGTCAATCTTCTTTAAAATTTCAACTGTTTTTTTAAAAAAAGATGATAACTAGTAATCACTAGTCCAACTGCGATATTTATTTATTTATTAAATGTATGTGCTGCCTGTCTCGGCAATGAAGCAATGCTGCTTCCCTTATGTGGCCTGCGTAGCGCTGCAGAAAGTGCGAAAGCAGAGCGGATCGCTTCATTGCTAGGCTGCATAACCACCTCATAAGTGGTTGCCGTTTTAGTGCAACCACAAGGAATTGAAGCTGCTCTGAATATGGTGGCCACTTTCAGGACTCAGCCATGCAACCCAGGGGAGCTAAAGGGTGGGATGGTCTGCCTTCCTTCCCCGATGTGAGGTCCAGAGACATTCAAAAGGTAATTGTGTGATAGAGGTGGGGAGGATCCCAAGCCCTTTGGGGACCTTGTTTGTATGGAGGGGGAAAGGTCTGTGGGGATGCATTGGGAGGGGGCGGGCAAGTCCTGCCTTCTCTAAATGTTTTGATTCCTTACTTAATTGGGCATTTTTCCCACATTAAACCTTCTATTTGTCATGGCGTATGACAGATTTTCAAATCTGTCCCAGTTACAGTTTTGTGTTTTTTGAACTGCAGTTCCTTTACAAAAGATCTCATCCAGGTGGCCCTCACTTAACGACCACTCATTTAGCAACCATTCAAATTTACAACAGTGCTGAATCAGTGGTACTTACAACCAGTGCTCAAAGTTCCGGCTATCATACCATCTCCATGGCCATATGACTGTGATCTCAGAGTTTGGCAACCAGCCTGGATTTCTGACTGTCACAGCATTCCATTGTCAATTATGATTTGCTACGTTCCCTGCCAGCTTCCCACAAACAAAATTAAAGGAGGAACCATCATGAAATTGAAAGTTGTGGTCACGTGAAGTCATCAGTGACTCAGAGAGATTCATTTACCAATAGTAACTGGGGACTGCTGGAACTGCTGTATCAGCACAGTCACGTGGCATTGTGCATTATGACCACATTGCTTAATGAAGGAAATCCCAGTCCCTACTCCAGTCTTAATTACTGTTAAGTAAACTATCTGTATTCACAGACTAAAAGACAGAAGAGCATCTTTGTATACTTGGCATGATACATCTGATTCTGTGTTCCTCTCATTTGATTGTAATGATGGGTCCATGAAGTTCATATTAAAAAAGAATTTTTTTATTTTGTTGGAATTCTTAGTGGGAACCAAAAGATGATATGCCATCACCACTGAGAAACAGAATAGTTTTCAAACAGGAGAGAATTAATACCTGTACTTACTGTCTTGAGATCCCATGCTAATGAGGTCATCAGAGTCAACATTGTGAACAATTGCTGCCTTAAACCCAGCTTTCTGTGCATTCAAAACCTGTATGCCAAATACACTTGTAATAAGTACTCGTTAGAGAGATGACATCATTTATTCCTGCCACCCATATATGCTTCGTAAAAGCATTCTCATCTTGAACTAACTTCTTGTTTTATTTGTGTACTGTTCTTATACTATGCAAACTGTACAAAAGAAAGTGGGTTATATAGAGCTTGCCTTTTGCCACCCTGCTGACAATGATTCTTGATATTGGAACTTTGATAAACGTAATCCCACTGAGCACAATACTTTCTCCCATTTACCTATATTTGTATGTAGGAACACCGCTGAAACCTCTTTTTTCCCCAAGCAACTTCAGTGTGTTCTACAAAAGACAAATTACTGTAGCTGTTTCCAACATCAGCTTTTTTATTTTACAAGTTAATCCAGAATGTAATAGGATCCTGAGAATTAAACTTGATTGGTTTCACAGTCCCATCCTGTGTTCACTAGATCATGCTCAATATTGAAAGGAAGCAAATATTTCCATAGTTAATTCCACACATCCAATGCTATTTAAAATTTACACTGATGCATCCACAAGCATTATCTTAAAGGGTAGTAAGCTGCTTTAAAGGACAACCGAAGCTTACAATATTTCTTTCTAGGTCTGGTCTCTCTTCAATGGGAGAGAAATCAGACAAGTTTGTATAAGATATTAGCCATTCTGTGAAGTTACACAAATTGTATATCTTTAGCTTAGTTTTCATATGACTGTTTGCTGTTCTTAAACAGGTGCAAGGAGTCCATTTTAAACCAGGATAATAATATAGGAGTTACCTAAATAATGGCTTGTTCCAGAAATGTTTCAAGCAATCTTACCATGTGCTTTCAAAATTAGTACATTTGAGAGGGAGAAGGTCAAGTTAGCTAAAGCCCATAAAGATAACCAATCATTTATGTTTACAATTTTACACAATTTTATCTAGAAGTAAATCTGAGCTATTCTGAATTATCCTACACAGGATTTAGTGTATGTTCCTAGGCAATACTTTCTTGACCTCTCCCGCATACCCATGCCATTTCTTTTAATACTAGATTTAAGGGACTATTACTTGTCATGCAGCAAAAACAATTATTATAGAAGGAATTGTGCTTGCTCAAGTCTCAGGTTTGTCATCAGCAGTCTGCAAAAAGCCCAAAGGTCACTCTTTTAGTTTCAAAAGGTAATGTGGCCAATATATTTATTTATATATTTGTTCGTGTCACAGAAGCAAGGAGGGAAGGCCTTGCTCCTAAATCTTAAAACTAAGGTCCGCCATTGGACAGGCAATGACTATGTGCAAAACATTCCCAAGCATGTTTACTCTGAAGTAAGTCTTATCAAGCAGTTTAATAAGCTTTATTCCCTAGTAACCATGTCTGTTTTGGATAATTACTATAGCACACAAGTTTAATGCAGACGTATTGAAGATTTCAATTACAAATCGTCATTTGCAAATTTTCATAAACTGTATAATATGTTGTTCATTACATATAGTTTCATAAATAGATAAAACAGATTATCTTTTGACTATGCTGTTTACTTCCTCTTCCTCAGTAAACATTTTATTAGATCCACATAGTCCTGAATATAATCTACAAAGCTACCTCCCACATTAGGCTAAATCACAGTTTAGAAGTCCTACACTTCCTATAATCCATACGGTTTGTTCCTTATTCCACTGTTGTCAATCAAAAGAAATACTTTAGCAGCATTAATTTCAGTTTTCAATATAAAAACAGCTTGCACATAGCAATTGCAATTTAAAACAGATAATGAATAGTGATAGTGAATCAAACTACCAAAGTTTGCAGCTTGGGAAGTGATCAGGATTTATTTCAAACTATACTATCTGATTTCTATGCAACAAGCCAACGGCTCTAGAAAATAAAGCTAAGTTTTATCAAAAATTCTTCTGGCCGTGACAATTCACTGCAATTCATGCACTTTCTCCTAAGCAAAAGTTTAGTATTACAAACACAAATATATATTTATTGCAGAAAAGAATCGTTTTCATATACTGTATTAAGACCAACATATACTGTACATTCAGTAGATCTAGCAGTATTTCGACCATACTGCTTGAGATAGTAAGGAAACCATTCAGGTACAATAGTATGGGCATTGGGCAAGTACAGATTTTTTCTTGATTGCTATTTTTTTCTTAAATGTTAAAAGTTTCTAAGAATATTCAAAATTGTTCTCCTCTAGCAGTCAGATCAAGTTACAATCCTGAATGCAATTTAACATATGCGTAAACAGCAGCCATTGGGGAAGAGCAAACTTCTACAAATATTTTCTTTTCCATTTATAGAGTTCAGCTCTCCCCATCCCACCTCCAGGCTGTTTAGAATTCCTGAGAGCTGCTATTTAAATAAAAACAAGACAAAAACGCACTTTTAATTATGCTCATACAACCATTGTGTTCAGTATAGCGTCCTATTAACTGTGCGGGAGTACCACTCTTTTTGCATTCCACTTTTCTAGCAACAGCTTGCTATTTTATTAGCACGGCTCTGAAATATGTGAATGGCACATGCAAGCTGCCATCAATCATATGAACACACTGTCTGTGCACCTAAAGTTTTACAATATTTGTCATTTTTCTTTTTACACTTGCTTTAGTTTATAAACCACAGCAATCAATAGAGCTGCTGTGGCTCAAGTGGTAAGATCACAGTACTGCAGATCAGCAGTTTGGCTGATCGAATCCCACCAGCTCCAA
>JANHJO010002106.1:106361-119904 GCA_032468235.1 Pseudoxyrhopus heterurus | reverse complement strand
ACAGGAAGGCCTGGAGGAACATTGTCCATGGAGTCGCGATGGGTCGGACACGACTTCGCAACTAACAACAACAACTCTGTTGAATGGCTATGATGCTCTGTTGAATGGCTATGATGAACACAAACCACAACTAGGAATGGTGAATTCCTACTGTGGTAGAAGAAAGAGAAAAAAATACTTGGGATAAACTTGGCACAGGAAACATTACTCATTCTTTGTGGCTTTTTTCTTCTTTGGCCTGTGAAGACTTAATGGGTACAAGAAGCTTAATCAGTGTGACAATTCTAAAAACTTTGGAATATGGAGCCATCCCTTATACCAGGTTGAAGTACTATATTCTGTCTTTCTGCACTTTCTCTGTTTTTACCCATGTCCTCTTCCAGTCTTGACCTTTTTTCCCTATATCCCTTGGGATGGGGATTGGTATATTTATTGGTGCCAGCAAGCCATTAATTGCATTATTGAACATGTGCCAGTGCATCTCCCCCTATTACATGTTATTCATCTGTGACCCCTTGAAATATCTGAGACTCCCAGACATCCAAATAGTTTGCAATTGAAAACCATTGCTCTTACTGGGCATGACTCCTTGGAGTTTCTGAAGATTCTTTTCCTCCATCATATAGCATCTGAGCTTAAAAATAACACCAGAGAAGAGATGCACACATAACTGAGTAGAGATATAGAAATGCCTTCATTAATCTATTTCCTTTAGTGGTGATTGATGAGGAGGATGTTGACCCCATGTGTGCATATGGATCCCTTCAGACATACAGCATGTTTAGATGCATGCATATACTTTTTCTTTTCCTCATCCCCCTTCCTCAAAAAAAAAAAAACCCTGAGTAAATCAGAGGCTTCCTAACTTAGTGTGGGAAAGTGGTCACTTAGCCATTGATAGTCAGATGATCAAGTTACCACTGTTAAAGGCAGTAGAACACCAGCAATTTGTTTCAGTTGGACAAGTGTCCATATTGTAAGACACACTTTTACATGGCTAAAGATTCTATGAAATTCTTAGATCGCACACTATTCATCCATGAATTTGGAAAAAAAAAATAAGGTTTCAGTCTGTTTTTCTGCATCAGGGCTTGTATCCTGCTACTAAACTGTTGTCTCTCTTTCCCATATTTGAGATTGTGGCAAAGCCCAAATCCCTTATTAAAAGAGGGATTATAATGGCAGGCAGCTAAGACCTCAGAACAGGTGATAGGCATGGGGGGGTGGAGTAGTAAGGAAGGAGCTCTCCCACTACGCTATCCAACTGTCCTCTTGCTATCAGCTGTTTTTAGAACTATGTTTAGTGTTTTCAAAAATAGTTCCCCAAACATCCATTTCACTACACCCTTCCAAAAGGGCCTGTCACCTGCTACTCAGATCCGCTGGTGCT
The DNA here is from genome assembly GCA_032468235.1 of Pseudoxyrhopus heterurus. Taxonomy (NCBI): domain Eukaryota; kingdom Metazoa; phylum Chordata; class Lepidosauria; order Squamata; genus Pseudoxyrhopus; species Pseudoxyrhopus heterurus. The sequence goes on along the minus strand of JANHJO010002106.1, from coordinate 118,514 downwards.
GTCAAGATGACTTGCCACTTTTGTCACTGCTCCCAGCCCTGGAAGCCTGCTGAAAATGTTGCAAGGACAACCACGGTGGTGGGTGAAGGGTATTTCTTTCCAATAGAGAAGAGAATCCACTGCTGCCAGGACATGGGGGGATGGTAGAAAAGTAGGGAGATATGGTTTAAATGCCCAGTCTCCAATCCTCTAGAACAGGGGTGTCAAACTCAAGGCCCGGGGGCTGAATCTGTGGCCACCCTGAAAATAGTGAAGGACCAGCCCACAGTGCCTCTGTCAGTGAAAATGGAGCTCAGGATGGCCACATGCAGCCCTCCTGGGCTCCATTTTTGCTGGCAGAAGGTTGCAGGAGGCTGTCACAGCCAAAAATGGAGCTTGGGAGCCCATTTTCACTGGCAGAGCACTTGGGCCACCATCGGTGCCTCCGACACAAGTGATGTTGAGCTGGCCATGCCCATACCACCCATGCCCACCCTGGCCTCCCAAGGTCAAACTCAACCATGATGTTGAGTTTGACACCCCAGCTCTAGAACAATGTTTCTCAATATCAGCATCTTTACACTTTGACTCCCGGAATTCCCCAGCCAAGAGCCCTGTCTGATTTGAGAGTTGGCAGGTGCAGGAACAAAATAAGTAGGCTTCCCTGCTGCCAAAAATAGAATATACTTGGGCCAGGGACAGGAGAGGCAGTGACATGGCAACTACAACCTCATTCAACATACCTACATCAACCATTATTTACAAATCACATTGACTGTATTAAGCCACAGACCATGGGGGTGGAGAACCACTGCACTTTTTTCTAGCAATTTCTTACTTAATAGAGACCTTTAAGGGTTAAGATCTTTAAGGGTTTCTTCTGTGTTGCCAAAGCAACTCAGTCTTCTTCTTTTCTTCACCAAAGTTCAATTAATATTGATAGTTTCACTGTTTCCCCCTTCCTCTCCAAAAAATGATTGACAGAATGAGACTATTTTGCAGAATGCAAAATGAACATTTCTCATTGAAAGGGATAGCTTGAACATAGGATTTTATTCATTGATTATCTGAAGACTGAATTACTGAATTGCTCACCATATGTGCTACAACTAATGAAGAGCATAGTTTCCATATTGCACAGTTCCATATTGAACTTCACCTGCTCTTAGCTAGATTGCTAGATGCTTCAGACTAGATGCAATATATTTCCACAATACACAAAGCCTTAAATATCTCAGGATCAACTTCCTTAAAGAACATCTCCCATTGCAACAACCCAAGCATCTATGATTTAGGGAGAAGTTCTCTCTCTGCTACAACTTCCAGATTGCCATTGGTCATGGCAGAGAAACAGGTCTTAGTTATAGTGACACTTGCCTTGATCTCCTCTTAGTGGCATGCCAGAGTCCGGCACTGACATCCTTGAGATTTCTTTTATGTTGGGTTTCCCATGTACTTACTCCATGTCATCCACGCTTTATCCATGGTTTTTAGCTTCTTTATTATTGTTTTTATTTTAAATGCCTTCATATTTGTGGAAAATGCTATTAGATTCTGTAATCTGGAGCAAAACTGCTACATAACTATAGATAGCATTTGTTTGCTTTGTTTGTTTACCTTATAGAAACAATTATAGAAATTATAGAAATCACATTTTACTCAATAACTGGTAGATGCTGATAGTTGAGATATTCATGAGGTTTAGAGTTTAAAATGAATTGTGTGTTGGTTCACTTCAATTAGACTTTGATTTGCAGGATGCAATCTGGGTTGGTCACCAGAACCAGAGGTTTAGTTTTCTGAGCTTTCCAACTTGTGCTGGAGCCCACTCTTAGGGAAGTTCTCTCTAACCAGAATGTGTCACTTTGATTACACTTTGGTTTGTCACTTGTCTTGAATTATTTCAATTACTTGATGTATTTGCTTAGTGAGGAAAATGGACAACCATCAATATGTATCTGAATATTCCTTCCTTCTGATGCAGGCCCTGTGGCAAGTTTATTGCTTTGTCATCAAACAGTTTCTGAGCCTAATCTGCCACATTTGCAATAATCTTCTTAGGCTAACCATCAAAGCACTACAGAACCCAAGGTTTAAATCCCTAAAAATAGAACAGGATTTACTCAGCTTGCAGAACTTGTAAGTTATTTTTTCATTTGCAAATTTGCCATTTAGGAAAAGATTGATGGAAAAAAATTGGCCTAGTTAGCATTAATTACTCATCTGACACTGAAAGTATTAGCATTTTTCTGACACCACTAAAATAAATCTTGTAGATTAGACACACACACACACACACACACACACACACACATTTAAACATGGCCTTTTGGATCTCAGATAGGATTTCCATGTCAAGTTACAACTTTTGAAAAAATGAATGAATGAATGAATGAATGAATGAATGAATGAATGAACGAACAAACAAACAAATCATTGTGTGGTTGAAGAGGCAGTGAAAATGACACTTGATTAAAACATATGTTTATGCAATATCCTAAAGATATTATGTTGCTGTGAAGAAGTAATTACATATATTAATTTGACTCTCAGAAAAAGTTAATATATTCTTTTGAACTATAAACCTATTAGATGGACATTGACACGAGCACAACACAAATGCAGCAGGTTCTCTGTTCCCTTGATATAAAGAGAGTGGTCCTCCAAAACTGGAAAGGACCTTTGTTGTTTTGGTGCTTGGCCCTCTGGAACACCATATCCCCTGAGATTAGGTTGTCTCTGATCCTGATGGTCTTTTGTAAAGCAATGAGCACCTAGGTGAGTTCGGGACACTTGATAACCCATTGAGACATCTTTGTTGCTTGTTTTGTCTGAGTTTAATCCTTGGTGACACTGCATGTTTTTACCTTTTCATAATGTTTTTATATTGCTGAAGTCACCAAGAGTCACATTTGTGAGATAGGAGACCATCTAAATCAAATAAATCCATCCATCAATCAATCAGTGACAAAGTTATGGCACCAGTTATTCAAAGAATTGAAAACCTGATTTACTTCAATCTATAAAAAAGTTGTTTATAGAGATTATGTATGAAGGGTTGTTATCATATGTAGCCACCCATTATAGAAAGTATATAGAAACTTTATATATGTGGCTGTGCATGAGTGTGGGAGAAGTCCTTATATGTATATGTACTATTTTGTTGCTGTTGCATGTTGTATTGCTTTCTCTTTCTCTTTTTCCTTTTCTTGTTTTCTATTACTGTTTCATTCTTCACCTCAACCATTGTCATCTTTCTTTTTTTACCTCTCTTTCCTGTAGTATGTATAGTGACTGTTGAAAGTTACAAAGGCACTGAAAAAAGTGAGATATGACTTTTTTCACATTTACAACCATTGCAGCATCCCCATTTTGACATGATCAAAATTCAGATGCTTGGCAACTGGTTCATATTTATGACAGCTGCAGTGTCCTGGGGTCATGTGATCACATTTTGAAACCTGACAAGGAAAGTCAATGGGAAGCCAGATTCACTTAGCAACCGTGTTACTAACTTATCAACTGCACTGATTCACTGAACAACTGTGGCAAGAAAGGTCATAAAATTGGGCAAAACTCACTTAACTGTCTTGCTTAGCAACAGAAATTTTGGGTTCAATTGTGGTCGTAAGTTGAGGACTACCTGTACCAGGCAATAGCATTGACATGTTTTCTTTCTTTTTTTAGTTCTTCAAAAGATGAGAAGGCATATAGGATTTTTTTAAGGTGGATTCTATTGATTTCATGGATCTCTCAGAAAGATGAAAAAAATCCAATAATCCAGCCCTGACAGCCTGCCCTATCCACAGACTGGCAGAAAACACTGTCCCAAAGTTTTGGATGGGGTGCTGAAATCTCTGGAAGAAAGAAATCATATCATATTAATTAAGTCCATATATCCCATGCCAAACATTAAGGGATATTCATAAAATAAATGATTTGTTTTGTTTCAGCTAATGGTGCTGTTGGGAAGACAAACATTCCTGGCATTTGGAAGGCTATAAACAATGCAAAATAGATTTTCTGATGTTTCTGAACTTTACCCTTACAATGTAAACCCATGAGTTTTCCAAAGCTAAAGTAAGCTAAGTTTTATTTTCCAAACTACTCCCATTTTCCCCTTGCTAAGTGCTAGCCAGGTTGACTCATAAAGTGACAACAATTACAGGGATGGAAATTACCTCAAAGGTCCTAAACAGCACGGAGTTTCTCAAACTTTGTCCTTAGGAATCCAGACTGGGAGTTTGTAAAATCTTCAAAGGAAGGAGATGCAAAGCCTAGTCTGTTTTTGAAAGATTATCTCATGCTGTGTCCCATTTGGACAAGCACATAATGAGAACATACCGTGCAAATAGCCCTAAGAATAGCCAGTTGTCATAATTCCTATTTAAAATGATATGATAATAATTTCTTATATTGCAACAGAAACTAAAAGCAAGATCATAACAATCAGTAACTAGGTTCAACTCCCAGCTTAAACAAAACAAAATGAATCCACCTTGAAGGAATCTGAGTCCAGGTCTGAGACCCACAACAAGATGTAATTTCTCCATTCCATTCAAATTGAGAGCAGATGATACAAGAAGTGATGTAGAATTTCTCCCACCTGTATGTAACCACTGTACAAACATGCCTGGGCAACATTGTTTTTTTTCTGCCATGGCCCCACAACTTTATTTCTGTCTTGTCCCCAGCCCATTGTGGGGTCTATTTTTAACTGCGTTGGTGTGAAAAGACCAATGCCCCATCCTCTTAGTCTAGCACCTTCTAGGGAAGTCTGAAAGTATGATCTCTTTTAGGCTTTGTCATCTTTTCCAATGCCTATATTGACTTGAGATAGGATAAAGGCAGGATAAGGACTGGCAATAATCACAGCAAATATCATGGTGGTATCACTTTCTATTACTCAAGAAAAGGTGGAACCTAGCAACGACAAAAGGCTCTTAGACCCAAAATCCCTTATTAAGCTGAGGAATTCCATGTGTTCATTGAATAATCTTGGAGTATGTAAACGCTAGTAATTTCTTTGTAAGGTCATACAACTTTGCTGAATATTATGTTTCATTACAAAAGAGCAGTTCTCAAATTGTGAATTTAGGTTTTATGTATGTATGTACGTACGTACGTATGTATGTATGTATGTATGTATGTATGTATGTATGTATGTGGCTTAACTACTTTCTGCTTAAGTAAGTTCCCACTCTTGGCTACACTTATCTAGTCAAAATAACATTTTGATGCCCTCATTGTAGATCCATGTCAGGTGGATCAGGGAGTCAATGTCTTGTTCATTCTTTGCATACAACTTGATGTCAGCCCTGTACAATAGGTGGTTGATGGTAGATCTACTCTTGAACTTATATCCATATCCATTCTTTGTGATTATCTGGCTGAGGGGGTTCAAGCCTATGCAATACAGCAGTGGGGACAGTCCATCACCTTGGTATATGCCACACTTGATGACCACTAGTGTGAACTGTCTTGAGTTGACTTCTATTGTTGTCTTCCACAGAGTCCCATAGAGTTCTTGAAGAAGGTTCTCAGTTTTCTGTTAGCTTTGTAGAGAACCACGCTTTCATAGATTCGTCATTAAATCATAGGCTTTCCTGTAATCAATCCATGCTGGTCTGTCTACAGTTTGATTGTTCTATGTATGGGCAACTGGTGTTTGGGTGCTCTGGTGATGTTCCCAATGCCCTTCCAAGCTGTGCTTATGTAACCACCTATATGGTTCTATAGCTTAGTGTCTATAAAGCCTGATAAAATTGTCCCTGTTTTGGAAAGCTGGTTATTGGCTGGTAGTTGATTGGTGTTGTTCCCTTATAGGGTTCTCTCATGATCAGCAGTGTTCTTCCTTGGGTTAGCCATTCTGAACGGCTGTCTGCTGCTAGCAGTTGGTTCATCAGTGCTACTAATGATAGCACTGCTGTTAGTTTCTTTGATTTGTATATCTACCATCTATCTATCAATCATTTTTATAATATATAAAAGTATTATAATTTTAATAGCGTTATAAAATTAAAATTATAAATAAGGATAAAAATTAACACACACTAATAGAAACTAAAGAAGAAAAAAGAATCAAAGAAAAAGCAAAAAGTGCAAAAAAAAATAAAAATTTGAAGAAAATATTCTTCACAGCAGTTATAAATACAAATATATTTGACCTCTCCCTCTGTAGTTGCACTATACTGCTCTTCTTTCTATAATCTATCCATCTAATCATCAAAACCATAAAATATAAATTATTTTTTCCATTTTTTGTAAAAAGTCCACAAGAGGCTTTTTGTAAAAAGTCCACAAGAGGCTTTCAGTCACCAGCACATATAGATAATATCTTTTCTCTTATCAAAGAAGTCAATTTATCTGTTTCTGCAAAATCTGACCACCAAGCATTCTTCTATAGTGGATATTGTTGAATCTTTCCGTTTCTGTGTATAAAATAAACACCCTGCAGTAATAATATATTGAAATGAATTAGATTATTATGTTGATAGCTTATGTTTAAAAGAATCAACACTTGTGTTGTTGTATTTTTGTCTTAGCTATAAAAACAGTTTTGTAAAAGCAAAACTAGAAAAAATAAAAAGATTCATATACATTATAAGACAAAGTTTCTCTTAAACTCTTACTAAAGATCTATTGACTGCTTCATTCACTCATTCATTCACTCTATGCATGTGATACCCAATTGCAGCAGTTTGGGGCATCTTAAAGATAAAAGTATAAATTGTAATGGCATGAAAACATAAACCCTAAATTTTTAAATATTTTTTTAATAAAAGAAATGACATCTTCAAATCTAGCATAGCATAAAAGGTTACCTTCCTTTTTATATTTAGAGCTAAGAATATGGAATTGTACCAAAGTTTTAATGACTGTTGGAAAATGGAATTTCAAAGGATTCTTGCCAAAAGAGAAAGTGGAAGATCTTTTTTTTCTATAGCTACCTAAATATTTAATTATCATTTAAGAGAAGAGAAAGTGATGGATCAGGGGAAAGTGGATTGAAACAGAGTGTGAAGTTTATGAACGAAAAATGTTGCAGTTTGCTTAAATTTCAATAGGCCTCAAAAATAAGTTGTATTATTTCCATGCTGGAGATCAATATTTCGTGCACTAAGAATCAACATATTAAAATTTTAGGTTGCTGTTTGTCTATAATGTATAAAATTCTAATATTTATATGTGGGCTTGAAATGCTTTATGGTTACAAATCAGTCTGTGAGGAAAATTCCTTTCTCCCATGATCTAAAGCGAACAATTCTATCTCCTAAGTGTTGACATTTGGAAATAGAGTTTGTGTGAATAAGGGAAAGGGGGAGGGAAATAACATGGGCTAAACAATTTTTTCTTGTCAGGAAAAAGGGAAAACATACAGTATTTCTTTACACTTTTCTGTAGATCAGCTTGTTATTGGAAATGGAATATACTTGCCTCTATTTAATCCTCTGAGTAATTAAATGCAGAGGGAGTGATTAAATCACAGGAAAACAATGGCTGCTATTGCAGAGGGGGAACCTTTGTCTGTTGAAGTATTTTCCTTGTCAATAGCTTAGCTCTACTGATTACTTTAAGCAGCATTTCCTGCTCTCATAGGTAATTAATATCTATGCAGCAACACTATGTGATAATAATTAAATGAGAGAAAACACAGAGGCATCATTACTGTTGTCTGCTATGTTTGAAGTATTTAAAGGTCAATGTGTTATTGTTATTTTCCTCCCATAATGGAAATGAATTAAAATTATAGTACTTTATAAACTGATACAAACCTAGCTACAGTGGCCATAAACGTTCATAGGCATGTTGCACAATTTGAAAGGAAGTCAGTGAAGCGATAAAGAAATACAAGTAGTTCTCAATTAATTGGGACCAATAACTCTGTTGCTAAGTGATACAGTTGCAAAGTGAAAAATCACATGACCATGCTGACTTATGATGGCCATTCCTGCAGTTCTGGTTGTATTCTTTAAATGAATCATGCATGGTCATTAAATGCAATGTCACATGACCATGACTGATGACTTCTTGCTGGCTTCCCCACTGAATTTGCTTGTTGAAAGCTAGCATGAGGGTGACAAAGGATGACCACATGACTGTGGGACACCGGAATTGCAAGTCAGTTGCTAAGCACCTGAATCACGATCACATAACCATGGGAACACTACAAATGCCACAACTTTGAGAGCCATTGTCACTCTGAATTGTCAATGAATGAGTGATTGCTAAATGAGCACTACCTGTCATAGTTCACTATGGCCTAAACAGGACTTCTATCAAGCTTAACAGACAGCTATGGCAAAACTAGCACTAGCCTTCTTTAGTTATCTGCTCCTATAGGATAAGCTGAAGAGAAACAGAAATGTTGATAAGTGGTCCTCCCAAAACTCCGCAGTAGCCTCAACAGATAGCTATTTAAATTTGCTCAAATTGCATCTCTATTACTTGGAATTCTAAACATTTCTTGCGGGTTCAAATAGAAGTATTATATATCTGCCAATTTGATTTACACATAACACTTGCCAGTTTAAAATTGGTATATGGCTGAATCTATGTATGCTCCTACTTATGCCTTTTTATGAACAACTTTATAAAAGGGAGGAGGCATTATGAAACTAATCGTTGAGTAGATTCTTTCATTTTCTCACTTTTTGTTTTCCTTTGGGTACAGGAATACGAAGTGATTGAACCAGAGTTTGCTCTGCAGCTTCAAGTTCACCACCACATTCTTATGCTACTGAAACCATAAAAATAAGTTTGAATGTTGCCCAATGACCTAGGTCTGGTATGAGTTGGGCTCAGTTGAGATAACATATGATTAGCTCTTTCTTTCCTGTTCCCAACATATGGATCATCTTACTGAACCTTCTTCCCACTTATAACCATTTCCCATTTGTGCTATCAGGAACAGAAACTCTGAAGATACTATTTAAACTATTTAAAGAGCTGTGGTAGCACAGTGGTTAGAATGCAGTATTGCAGGCTATTTCTGCTGGCTACTGGCTGCAGGTTGCCAGCAGTTTGGCAGTTCAATTCTCACCAGCTCACGATTGAGTCAGCTTTCCAGCCTTCTGAGATCAGTAAAATGAGAACCCAGACTGTTGGGGATAATATGCTGACTCTATAAACCACTTAGAGAGGGCTGTAAAGTACTGTGAAGTGGTATATAAGTCTCAGTGCTAAGTGCTATTGCTATTACTAAAGAGCATCCCATCTTTCTCAGGATTAGCTTGGACAATCCAATGAGCATTAATGAATGTAGCCATTTATTGCTTTTATATGAGGGCTTTATTTAGAATTGTAGAAAGGTTGAGCAAGTGACTTTCCATTTAAAAGTGGTACTCCAAGGTCTCTCAAAGACAATTCAGCCCCTTCCCTCTTTAGTTCAAATTGCAAATGACAGCAGGAGATCCTTTTACTCATTATACTCCAATTAGCTTTGCATTGTCAGGAACAGTAGACCCATTATATTCAAACTGCTGTCATTTTCAGATACAAAGTATTGCCTGAAAACTATGGCCCTTGTCAAATACAGCTGTCTGTTAGCTGCAAGAAGACCTCTGTCTTCTGAAAAGAAAAAAAGTGAACCAAAGATGGCAACCTTAAGCTCTTTCATTCTAATTTTGGAAGGTTGCACTTGACTGATTCATTTATTTTCTTTCCTTTCCATTCCATTCCAACTTTGTAAGGTAACAAAACTGTACTGACAATGATCTAGAGAAATGATAGTATTTGATAATATTCACAGCAACTATAATTCAGCATGGAAAACATGTAGCTTCAAAAATTCCAGGTCCCAAAGAATTATGTTAATCAAGGATATCAGCCAAACTGGTGCCTTCATGATCAGGATTACGAAGAGTATAATGTCTTAGCTGTATGTGACCAAGTTGGGGGAGGGGGGGGCTTAATGCAATCCATGTCCCTTTGACTTCCAGAGCCTTCTCTCTTTGTTCCACTGCAATTCGGGACTTTCTACCTATTCACTTCCATGCCTTAATACAGCATTACTCTTGTCTATTTTTCTGTCTTTTATCCTACATTCCTTGTGCTGTTTCACCTCAGTCATGACACTATTCATCTTTCTGAACTACAGTTGTACCTAGAATCTATATAAAACATTGGGGGGGAAAGAAAACTGTTTAAAATGAGCCAGATATCAGTCCAGTTTTGTGTACACTATCTAGCATCACTTCTTCAGAGTTCCAGGTTACAATTTCCTTCTATGACTGCAAGAACCTAGGACTTTCTGTGTGTGAAGTATGGGCTACTGGTATGCCCTTGAATTACAGTACTTTTTACATTTTCTAATTAATAATCCATTTTTACCCATTGTCATTGTTTAAAACACAATATATTGAAAGGACTCTGGCTTGGTCGTCATTTTCTATGCACTTAGCATATTCACACAAGAGAAACTGAAAGGAGATCTATCACAAAGATATCATACTGTTTCCATTACACATTTCTTGCATCAATTTCTGTTATTTAAAATTATTATTGTGGAATGGCACTTTAGAGGTAAAGATGGGAGAGATATTTCACATTACTATTCTTCTTTTAATATGTTTCAGAATTATATAAGTTTGTTTAATATGTAACTATTTATGCTATGAAAACAAAATGGAACATTTTATTTATTTAAGATATTTTTTATTTATATGATACTAGCTGATTACCCAGCCTTGCTCGGGTTTTTTTTAAAAGACCTAAGCTGGCTGAGCTGTCAAGAGCCAGCCGCCTTCCGATAAGCACTGGGTGGGCCACCGGGCAAGGACACTCCCCTCCCAGGCAGCAGAACTGTAGCTGAATTGTGCTAGCCTTTCTTTTGTATAGGGATACTCAAAATATTTCATTACCCTGCTTCATTTCTGGGTTTGTGGTTCTTCTATTCTCAGAGTCAACTTGCTCCAAATCTGTTGGAATATGGGCCAAGATGTAAAAATTCATTTTGTACAAAATCAAGATCTACTGGAGTTAACATATTGTTCTATTTTATAAGAAAGTATCAATTTCAAACAAGAGATTAATAGATGAACAAAACTATGTATAAGCATGCTGAAAGATATTTACAATTCAGCCTCAGCTACTGTTGCTCTCATTGCATTTTACAGGATAATGCTGCAGCCTGAATTTGCTGTCTTTGGTATGCTTAGAACCTGGGAATAGAAAGAGAAATTAATTGAACGTAAAATGATAGATTTTACAAGTGAATCATGCAACAAAATGATATAGCAGAAAGGGTTAGGGTTATCAAGGTTCTATTCAGTTAGCCATATCTTTCCTCATGATAATTTACATCATTGGTTTTCTCCATTCCTTTTTCTAACATGGCTACAATGATACAGCATGTTCAAACCACACCATTCCACACAGTCTCCACCTCTCACCTCCACCCTCCCCAAAAAACCCTGAAATATTCTGGGGTAACATCAGACTCTTGGGACTAAACAAAAGATTATCAACAAGTATTCTTTAGCAAGATTTATTACAAGAAGAATTTGGATTGTAGAAAATTCAACAGATAGATTGCTTTCATTTTAGAACCCAATTTATTCAGTTAAATTATTAGAGTGGAAACCTCTTTATTTTTAATATATTTCTGAATCAGCATGTTGGGTGCTCTTTACCCAGGTAAAGGACATGGAGGTGTCTATTAATGTTTTCCCAACTACCACCTGAATATTTTTCAGGATGTGAATATATCATTATTAGCAGCTTGGTAGTTCCTACCACCATCACCTATCTTTTCTAAATGCAGGGATATATGCTCATCTGGCTTTCTATTCAGTGTGACAGATAAGACTGTCATATAATGTGTTGTTTTTCTGACAATTGAAAAGACAAAAAAACCCAAATAATTTTAATTGTTTAGCCTCTTGCTTATGTAGCATAGAAGCATGTGACTAAATGTTTTATCATTTCCTTCCCAACTTGGGAAATAGAGCAATCTCCCCAGAGATAAACAAAACCAAAGTTAATTATATATGTGGCAAGATAAATAGAATATCTATATGCCCGACCTATGAATAAAAGGTTCAGGTTAACTAACCAATTTCATAATTTGTACAGAAAAATTAAAAAGAACTTACCATATATACTCGAGTATAAGCCTAGTTTTTCAGCCCTCAAAAAGGGCTGAAAAAACCACCCTTGGCTTATACTCGAGTC
>JANHJO010002106.1:33252-52170 GCA_032468235.1 Pseudoxyrhopus heterurus | reverse complement strand
GCCACCGGCTCCTGCTGACTCGTAGAGGGACCAGCTTCTATTGGCATGCTGTCAGCAGCCGATTCCTCCCTTTGTTCCGACACAGTCTCTGTCTCTTCTTCGGAGTCAGAATCAGCTGCCAAATCCGCCACGCACTGCAGAACCACAACAGGTTTAAGTGTCATTCTTAGTTGAGAGAAATTTATATCATATTTATATCTATATTTTTAGATTAAGACAAGTCTTAACTTTAGACTATGTCTATTTATCATCTATCAAGAGAATTCAAAGAAATTTGCAAAATCCACAAAAAAACAAAATCTTCTACCCAGCAAGTTTCATTATAAAGCAATGTAGTAGATATGTCTCCATGTATATGTTCTTAGGGTGTACAATAACTGCATGATGAATTCTTCTCAGCTAATGTTATGACAATAAAAGGCCTTTCTTTACATTGAATAACTGAAAACTTAACGTATCAATATGGTTATTTGTGAAATGGTTCAAGAGTATTTCTTTTTGTGTGGAAATAACAACTTGAATCAATGTATTTCATTGACAAAATGTCACAATCATATGCTTACTTTTACAGTCACAGGAGGACTATTTAAATCAACTAGGTTTTTTTCAGCATACATTGTTTTTTGTTAAGAGTGAATACTGTGTCTCAAATCATGATGCAAATGCTGAACACAACATGAAGAGAATTCAGGAAGAGAATGGCAGCAGTGAAAAATAAGTCAAATATGTGTACATCTAGACTGCATTGAAAGTTACAAGTTACAAAGGAAGGTTATTAGAACAATATACTCCTTTATTCTCTACATAGTGTATGGGGAATATTGCATATGGCCTGGCATTTTCAACAGATGGATACGAATTGAGACAAAAGGAGAAGTTAGATCTATTTAATTTGTGAAGTAACGATCTGTATAACAAATTCTCTCAGACTGGAGGGCCTGGCTGTAATATAATTTTTTAGATATACATATGAGAGGTAAATTTTCAAAAGCTGGATTTCCTTTTTGGCACCTGTTAGAAATGCCTGAAAATACAAAAAAAAAAAAAAAGGCTACAAAATGAAGTGGCCTTTAGTGAGTGCCAAACTAACTGATGCTTACAAATTTAAGATCAAGAGTTAAGTCAGTGACCTTAGAGGAACTTTCAGTAAAGGATCTTATGTACAATAAATGCTATAGCAGAAAATGCAAACACTCTTTTCATATAGCTCCACTGATTTCAGTTAGAAAAAGAAAACTGAAATGGATTTTTGGGACATGTCAAAATCACTAATCCTGATTTCTGAAATCTACAGTGTGAATTATTTGCAATAATTGCTTTTCTGTTGGTTATTTCAAAAAACCAAAATGATTGAAAAAAGCATTCAAGCAAGTTTGCCAAGCATCTATCTGCCTCCTGCTAAAACTGGCTTATATCCCCAAATTCAAATCTATCTTTGTCGTGATGTATTATTATTCTCTTACATCTCTCTAGACTGCTTTTCAACCAATTCAGGATAATGATACTAGAAGATAAGATCTGAAAAATGATCATATTTATAATCCGCGATTAATATACTGTAGCTGAAAAACCTCGCAAGTTAACTGTCTAAAGGCAAACAAAGAAGATTTACGTATCACAGTAAAAAAAAAAAAATTACTTACAAAGCTTTCTATCATATCAATAAGAAAAGGAATAGGTAGAAATGTACAGGAGGAGAACAAGAAATCTACAAAAATTCTATGATAAAGTTTGCTCCAGCAAGAAGCCAATAGCAACTAATAGCTAGACGTTCTGGTTCAGATAAATTCTTGTTCAGATCTCAAATTTTTCAGTGCTGTCTGGGTAAAGGTACATTCTGAGTATATAATAAAGTATGTAATAAAGAATTTTTAGTCTTCTGAATTTGGGACATGTAAACATGTGAGGTATAAAATATCACACAGTAGTAATTTACAGGATTTTTAATGTTTTAGAGACTTATAACATTGCATCTTCCTAGTGGAAAAATCAAAAGAATATGCAATTATGTACAATAACATAAATACAAAACTGAACTAGAGAAAGTGGAATAGATGCAAATATCCATAGAAAGCATTAACAGTGTATCTTCTTAGCAAACTGTGTATATGCTTATCTTTGATATTTATATTCATCACACCAATCCAGAAGTTTCTTGTCAAGTTTTATTGAGATTGCATTCCCACTTTTCAGAGTGGCATAATACTGGCCATTTTGGTAAAATCCATATTATTCCAGACATTTTCAGTAAAGATGTAGCTGATTATAAGATTTCATTCAACTTCATATTCATAGAAGAAGAATCAGAACATTACAAAACTTAATAATCATATGAAATATCTATGAGATAATTATGTTTTGTCATTATTTGAATTATAACAGCAAACAGCATAAGACAGAGCCATTTGTCTAACTACTTTATGTAATGTAATCCTATTTTGTAATCCTATTTTATTCAATATCCTAGAACTGACCTAAAAAACTGCTTACAGATACTATGATAGCGTTCTTACTAACAACAGAATCAAACTATCCACGCTGTCATGATTTTAAAAGATTCACTTTTGTGACAGGGTCATCTTAGTGGAGATTTTTTTTTGGCAAGAAAGTGAAAGCATTGAATGAAGTAATGAGAAATGACATTTGCCAGCCAACTGCCTTTTTTGAACCTGAAGTAATGCAATAAAAGGACACTTAAGCAAATTCCACCAACAAAATTTACAATACTGCCTTGAACTTTTTTCTCTGTTCACTCTGTTAGTTTGATTATGCAACAAAACTATCTTTAATGGAGAGGAGAGAAGAGAGAAGGGGAGGGGAGGGGAGGAGACAGGAGAGAAGAGAGGAGAGAAGAGGTAATGATTATTAACAATGATTGTCTGCTAACAAAAATGGAAAAGATTCCAATTTTTATTATTTTTTTATTATTGTATGCATCTAAATGTTGTTATCCTCTAAACCTATGCTATAGATATTTATTTTTCAAAGTAGGGGTTTTGTATCCTTGGGTACAAAAAGAAAAGTGGAGCTATGTCAACCTTTATTATTTTTTTCATATTGTTTCACAAGATCAACTTCAGGTTATAGCAAATTCAGTCCATTGTTTCTTAAAACTCCAAACATATTTAGAATGAATCCATTAATTTAAACTACAGCCTTTACCACAAAGTTTTAGCCACATTATAACATAAGAAGTAAAAGAGTTCAGCAACTGGATCTAATTTACATTTTCTCAATCATTTTTTCTTTGCTTCAAAGCATAAAAAAAACCTTCTATATTTTTGTGAGCTTATGTGTGACTGCATTCTGTCCTATTTTATCTAAGATTTTGGCAGCTCGTAAGGCATAAAACAACAATATAATGTAACAAAGCCAATAACTGCATGAACTAGAGGCCATAAGAAATAATTAGGTTGTCTGTACTACTTGTCTGAGAAAATTGTGACTCAGAAAACACAAAACAAACATTACCTGAAAATTTTCTTCTTCCCTTGGTATCTCATCTACAATGCTGGGTAGTTCAGAACTTCCTGCATTTAATAACCAGAGAAATTATAGATAATTGAAAACTAAAAACTACAATGAAATACTAATAGAAATAGAAGAGAATCTATTGCCACAATGCTTCATTACTGTATCATTCCATCTGAGTCCCATGCCATGTTATATTTCCATATTACATATCCAGTGTTGTGTCTTCATAACTATTTGCCATATGTTACATATATGTGTATTATTCCTTGGTACAATTAGCCCAATCAGATTGCATATAGCAAAATTAGTGGGGGGGTTTAATATTTTCCTTATAGAAATATCTAAAAACTCTGGCCAGAAATACTGTATAAATAATATATCAAGGTTTAGCCAAACATTTTCAGGGGTTTCAGTTCAATACATTGTTAAAATATTACCCCTGCACCTCTTTTATGGCTGCAAAACAATGATTATGTCAGGAGAGTGTCCAGGACAAACTCCTAAAAGCAATGAATATGGCTTCAGTCTGAGCCTTGCTGAACCACACCGTCAACATAGTAATTTTATCCATTATATGATAAATATTATAAACTTGGACTATCAGTCTCATGTTGATATTTAGAACAATGACTAATTAAATATGATAACTAATGATTGGATTGTTCACATTGAATAAAACAATTTCTGATTTTCTGAATTGTGATTTTAAAAAAATCTATTCTTTAGGCAATCCAACTCTATTTATTTGCCATAAATAAAAATAAATGACTATAATAATGAGGAAATGACTGCTAAAAGAAAATGTCAATTAAATATTGTCTGAAATATTTAACCAGAGGGCAAAAAGTCACTTATTAATAAAATGTGTCATATTTATTACTGTCAGAACAGAAAGGAAAGCTGGAGTGAGATAGAAAACTTTTTTTCATATTGGAGAAAGAATAAAGGGGAGAAGAGCTCTGATTTCAATAAAGATTGCTTTTGTAACTCCTTATTCATTTATGAATGACTATATATTACAGTATTTTGCCTCCTTTCAATCATTACTAGAAACATCTAGGATTTCATTATGACTTGGCAGTGTACTCAGTGAGAATCTATTGAATTAAATTCTGTATGAAAATGTCAGAAATGTCTTCTAAACAAAGTGCCTATGGAAAAAGGGTAAATTGATTTAATGCTGAACAATTAATCAAAGGGTTCTCAATCTATTTTGCCAATGGATGTGTTTGGAATGTTGTAAGCTTGTCATGAGCTTTTCCTCAAAAAAATTGTCATGGAGATCATGCCAAGCAGAAACACTGGGTCCAGATATTTCTAAGAATGTTCAAGATCAATCTTATAGATAAAGATAGTGCTAAAGGCTGGTATTTTGTTTTGTAGTATGACAGCTTCCCAATTAAATGTTTTTAATTAAATGATTTTTTAAAAAATCAAAAGTTTAGGGAGAAGGGATTCTAGCAGGAACTGAGAGGAAAAAGAGAGAGAAGGAGAACTCACTGTCATCTTGATCACCATCTGACAGAAAAAATGGAAAGGAAGACCAACTTTTTTCTGATCATCAACTAAACATACCCAAATAGCAACTAACATCGCTAATAGTCTGCATATGTTATGATATTTGTGTATCCAGGCAATATTTATATTACAGACCAAATTGTATTTTCTTAAATATGCACTATAACAATCTTGTGGAACAACCTTGTTATTTAGAGTAAGATAAGGGTGGGTTACATAAGGAGACCTTCCCACATCACTACTTCTCAAATCTCAAGGCAGCCAAGTCATACCACTGTAGTTTTGTAGCAAAATGCTGATCTTTGGTAATGTACGCTTCTTTCAAATTCTGGTTATTAAAAGTTTTAAAACTATTGTTTGGCACATTCACTTTAGATCTCTTCTGCTAAGTGGGAAGGACATATAAGGCAATGATAATGTGGAACCTAGAATTCTTGTTTTGCTTGAATGGTTGGGTAAGAGAGGGAAGCAGAACTGATTGCTTCTAGATTTACAGAGTCTGTAGCTCCCTTTTGCTAGTCCATAATATCTGAGTACTAATAGCACCATTACTTCTGAGTGGACAAATAAATGTGTAAAGTTGAGTGACTGTAGTTGGCTATCTAGAAGAAAGAACCCAGAGAGGCATTAACAAACAATAATAAGCACAGCTGAGTCTACTTGGAACTTTATAAGATATGGACAAGACTGAGTGTAGCTGGAGACAAACTGCAGAAATGCAGAAAATGAAAGAATGAAAAGATAATAAGATCAAGAGAGAGATAATAAGAGAGAATGAAAAGATAAAAAGCAATCAGTGCCATACAATTAGAAAGTCTAAAGAACTGCCAAACCAGTCTGTAAAACAAACACCAAACAATTCAGTTCTATGTCCAAAAGTGGTTTCAGTTCAAAATGCAGTTGAGGCACAAGTAAGAATAAAGAAAACCAAGTATTTATGGTTCTGGATTCTGGCTATACAAAGTAATTCATCAGAAATAAATGTTACCTTTAAAAATTCTGTAGCCTGTGCTGCTATAGAATTGTTTTAATCTTATCTCATTAGAGCTATAGGCCAGCATAAGCCACAAAACAAAAAAGAAATATGTAGAATAGAGGCAATACCAACGTAAAATCAGCAAACTATTCAGGAAAGATAATGATTTCATTAGGAAGCTGATTGGATTATTTTGATTACCTATTGATCAATTGTGCACAAAACCAGTTCCACAATTGTTAGATCTGTATAGGGAGGAAAAAGTACATAAAATTAATCAGAGGTACCATGTTCTCTAGAAATAATTAAAATAATAGAAATAATTTGAATAGGATATATCTGAAGGAGAAGCATCACAAAGGAGATTGTTTCATTGTCTCTATCTCAAGACATAGATAAATGGAATATTTTAATATATACAATATCTTTCAAGCAGTGCTGATGGCAAAAATTAACCAGGTGCAGCACTCTTTGGCAAAAGAAATTATGTGTTGATGCAAGGTGTTTCCTACAGCCTCAAAGATTAAAGTAATTAAGAGCCATTATATATCTCATAATGCATTTTATTACATAAAATCCCAGAAAAATAATTTAAAAATACCTCAAAGGAACACTATGACAAGAGGTTTCATTCAGTAACACTTTAAGAGGTTGCTCTCTCTAAGAGATTGTTTCTTCATTATTCTAACTCCCAGGAATGCTATTTCCCCCATGGTAGTAAGCTCTACAGAGAGTCATTGCTCTGTTGCTTAGCCTCTGTTCATTCATGTGACAGTAGTAGCACAATCTGAAGTTCAAAATCTGGGGATTAGACTAGAGATGTAGACTCTGCAAATGTAGATCATATCTCCTGTTTATTTAAGACATATTATTTACCTATTGATATTTTTAAAAATGGTTCTGTCCACCATATCAAACAGTCTGACTTTCAATCTCATGGAAGACAGTGCCTTGGCCAAAGGAAGTACAATAGCTTCTGACACTGAGATGACAAACAGGCCAGCTCTGAGCAGAGTTCAATACAATCTGAATTGGCATAAAGGCCTGACACTGTAGAAACATTTTTGCAGCTTCTGAGTGTACTCCTATTGCCAAGATTACAGGAATACAGCTCATCTCTTGGCAAAGACTGGATATTTTGTAAAAGGATGCGTGGGGTGGAGATGAGAATGCCTGAGCAGCTCATTGGGTTGGTTTCATAAACAGGACTGACAAATAGATGTTTCAGCTCAGATGGAAACTGATATTGCAAAATCCTACCCTCCTCTTGCTTGGGTTTTACAAAGAATTTCATTTTGTATGTGCACTTATTCACTTCTCCAGAGGTCATATAAAGCTTAGACCAGTTGGCAGTACACTTACACAGGCTCACATAAACCTGTAACTTAACAAACAAAACCCATTTTTTAAATATCATTGGTCTTTCTAATACATTTTCCATAACAATTGGAAAACTGTAATGCGTGAGGTACATGGTGTGTTCTGTAACTGTTTTTCATATAAGAGCTATAGCTGTTCTTCATGTGAGGCTAGATTTTAATTTCAAAATCAAATATAATCAGGTATTTTAGAGGACAGTAGAGAATCTCTGTTTCTCCAGATGTTGCTGAAAGACTGTTGCCACCATCTCTTATAATTATCCCCCAGTTATTGTACTAAAAAGAATGAATGCTTTTACAGTCTACCATCAACTGGCCCCATTCACCTTGTTTATGATAGAAAACAAATTTGAAATAAATAATGGACTATAATCATTCTTAAGTAGCAGCATTTTCATGTGTAATTTGACAAAATATACATTTTAAATCATAATTCAGTTTTTTGCTTTGTGATGATCATGGCCTTAGCAAGGCTTAGTTCTAAGTAAGCATGATTAGAGCTATATATAGCATTGATAAAATCTAATGTCTTCCAGATGAGTTGAATCACTTCTATATATATATACTGTACATACATACATACATACATACATACATACACATACATACATACATACATACATATACACACAGAGAGAGAGAGACATACAGCAGTTCGGTCACACTGCAGACATGATCTTGATTTGTTTTACCATTCCTTAAAAATGCCTCTGCTGACTCCAGCCTGGCCAATTACTGCAGCTGCCTGGGGAGGGAAGTTATGAGAGCTGAAGATCAACCCATCTGGAAAACACCAGTTTGTGTAGCCTATGCTTTTACTGTTGCATAATATGATATAAATTTTCACATATGAATATGATGTGCATAACTAATTTATCATGCAATGTTTCTTTCATAATATAGCAGCATGTCTACTGAAAAGAAGACAACTCCTGAGCAGCTAAAGTATTACCTAGATGCTAGGAATGCACCAGATTCTTAACTTTAGTACCTGCTGTTATACTTCTGTTCCATTTACCATGAATTATTTCAGCCTTCATTAATTACTTACCTGAGACAGAAACATACATACTGTATTCCCGTAGCTGGTATAATTAAACAAGCCTGAACAGGTTATGAATCTGTTCAACAGGTTGTGCAACTAACGCACATGGCACTCCAGTAACTAGGAATCAGTTCTACTGCTAAGTATCACTTCTCTTATATGGAAGGATTATTACGTAATGAAAAGAGAATGAAAATAGGATCTTAAATATTTTCATTTCCTATTAGGACAAGTACAGCACAAGAAATGTTACTGAAAACCTATAAAACTTCATAGACTTGTTCTATATCATTTTAAAGACATGGTTAAAATAGTTGTGGGTTATTTTTACATTTAGTATCAGCATTTGCAGTGTGATTTTGATAGTTTTTATTAAAGATATGTGCTTTAATCTGTGTACCTGCAAATTCCTATTTCATTTTTGATAATGATAATGGTGTGTCGCATATATGCCAGCTGGCCTCAGAGATGGAGTGTCAGGTAACTTTTCTGTTCCTTCTCCCAAAACATCCAAACTGCTATATGCAGCTTAGTAAGAAGCAGAGAAGTAGAAGGACAGGAAAGAATTGCTCTTTATAATATTAAAGAAACCAGCATTTATAATTGTGTATTTTTACCTTTCAGCTGGCTTTCCTTGAATATAAGAAAAATATGCAACTAATGAAAACAATACTGACATTTTCCTAATACCAGATCTGATCAGCAGCCTAGTTTCATTTCATGCTAGCCCACCATCTCTTCTATCCTTGGATCCAGTTTTCCAGGTCTGTTCTACTTTTGGCAGCAGAGAAGCCTATTTCTTTCAAACCAGGTTTTTCTCCTGTTTTCCAGACAGAATTCCCCGAGGGCGATGTTTTTCAACCTCAGCAATGTTAAGATGTCTGAACTTCATTCCTAGATTTCCCCAACCTCCATGCTGTCTATGGAATTTTTCGAGTTGAAGTCCACACTTCTTAAAGTTGCTGAGATTGAATAATACTGTTCTATGGCACCTAAAATCATAATAGTCCCCTGACCTGTCATTATCTGGTCCCTGATAGATATTTAATTGTAACTGGAAAATATTTGAGCAGTAACCTATAGCCAGGGCAGGACTAACATTGTATATAAGACCAATTAGCCAGTTCTGTGCCAATGGAACTTCATGCATTCATACTAAAGGGCATAATAAGATAAGACTTAATTTATATGATGAGTTAATACCATTAGCCAGTCATGTGGTCAAGCTACTAGAGATAACTCTGTGGTGAGGATCAGCCATAAGAAGATTAAATGCACTGAACACAGCAGTATGAATTGGGACCATCCAAAAGAATGTTGCCACACAAAAAGCTGCCAGTTTGAATGTCTGATTTCTTCATACACGTGAAATAAAGTGCTAGAATGCTTGCAGAATTTTTTTACTCCTTCCCGCAAACAGAACAAATATGTTCCTGACTGTTAACAGGAGTAGGCTTTCCATTCATGAAAATGTGAGGAATATCCATCTTCATAGCCAAAGATTCAACAAAACAAGCTGGATCAAATCCATGAGGCACATGAGAACACCCAGTCAAAAAGAACAAGATAACATAGAGTAAACAAGTAAGACTTTATTGTTGTAATTTATCCAGAAAAGCTAAGGTTTCACTAAAGGAGAAAGTTAAATCAGAATCTTGCCATTCCAATATGCAAACAGGGACCTTATAGGAAAGCCGAAGCCATCATCGAGCATACCCACACAGAGGGAAGAAAAAGGTAGCCCTAGGTGCAACTTTTGCAAATTGAGATTTAATCATTTGAAATCTCAGTAGGCCATCATGACACAGCTTCCACCCTTTACATACTTTTCATCATAATATTAAACATCAAATGGGTGGAGTATGTATCTATGGAGTTCCCTTTGCATAGCAGTCACAAAGCAGTGGTGCTTCTTTAGTTGGATTTAACAGTATTAAGAGCACCTCATATGTCTTTTAAAAATGCTTCTCAGAAGTCCAGGGTTTTTCCCTACCCTACCCTACCCTACCCTACCCCACCCTACTGAACCTCTTGAGGAATAATGTGACCAGACACCATTCAGTTTTCTTCTGTAGGGTTTTTCTCTGCAGCACAAATGTGTTTGTGTGAACAGGCATGTCCCTGACCACTAAGGCAAGAAAAACAACAGAAGTGGGGAATGAGCACTGAGGGTGATAAACTGTACAGGGTAATAAACTGGAGCAAAGAGAAAAATTTGGAATTAAGCACTCATTGTTTGGAGTTCTCTGGAGACCAGTTTGTCCCTTCTATACAGACAGTGCCACTGCCACTGATCACACTACAGCTATTCATGCTAATGGGGAATATTTCCAGACCAACTTTATTTAGAAATGTATTAGATTCTTTGCAATTGTTATCCATAGCACAAAGCACATGAAGATAGCATCAAAATTACTAGAATTTTCTGGGAGTTTGGAAAATGTCTATATTTTTTCTTAGGAATCATGAAAGTCAGTGTGTGCTTCTACTCTTTAAAATCATTTTTCTTTTATGCTCCATTAAGTTTTGAATGTGTTTAGTCTATAAAATGATTCAATTGCTCAAAGTCAAGGTGACACAACATAGAAAGCTTGGTTCATAAAATATGAATCCAACAATATTAGTATTTTTATTTTCCTTTCAAGAATTGAAAACAATATGACAAGACTTCTGATGAATCACCCATGCCAAAACAAGTTAGCAAGGGGCAGCAATCAAATCCAAATATTCAACCATAGTTTCAGACAGACGGGACAATTTCTCAGAATACCTAAGCAGCAAGGATATGAGTAGAACAGGAACAGGTGTATTATTATCCATTATCCAAATAAACCTTGGAATAACTATGTTTCCTTGGTTGCAGAGCAAGCATTGTTATCAGACAAACTGAGGCAATAACTCACACAGAAAATTCTGGAAAGTGGCCAGTAGTTGCTGGAAATATGTGCCAAACACCTTGCTTTATAACTTGTCAAGCTCCTTTTCAGTCTTCAGAGATTAGGGAAGCCCTGCGCAAACTGCACCAAAATGGAACTATGTAACCATATTTGTAAATGGAATGGGACATCTTGTTCCACAAAAAACAGCTGCTTGGTTGACATGTGAACATAAACTACTTGCTACCTCATAGGCATACCTATGTTGATATGTGTACCTATAGAAATCCATAGGTACTATCATTTGTGGTGTGTGGGTGGGTGTGTATAGAAAGCGAAAGAAAAAGAGACAGAGACAGAGAGAAACAGTCAAAAGAAGTTCTTAATCCTTATTTTCCAGAATTCTTCTAAGTTACTGGGAGAGAAAAGACATTAAAAACTACTGTACAACTATCTGAACAAAACAGTATATACTTATGGATATTATTCTAAGTAAAAATGCTATAATAATATAGTAAATGCTTTGGGAACAGAATTGGAATAACTAGTATTAAACAAATTGATAACAATCTATAGATATATTTTTATATTGCCTGATTCTATTAAATACCTGCATATAATTCATCTTTGTGGCTTATTGAAAATGAATATTTTATGTTGTATCAGCTAGCTAAAAGGGTAAATCCAGAGATGAATAGACGAAGGAAGAATAAATGTATTAAAAATGAATATGACTGTAAGATTTAGAAGAGAAAGGTGGACAGAGATTGCCTGTGTTGGATCCACTTAAATCAATTGATAATTTTGTTTGGAATTTTTACTGCAAGTAATACATATATATTATTTATTTTAAAGCTGTGCTTTTCATATAATTGTTTGTTTTGATGTTCCTGTTTTAAAGTGTGCCATTGGGCACATATGTTAACCTAAACAAAAAATAAAAATAAAAGTATGATCACCATGATGTGTCAGGTCTTTGTTAACTTGGGACAGCTTCATGATTTCATGGTCACCAAGAACTCCTGGTTAGACTCAACATTGCTTGGTAAAAGGTTGAAATCAGGTAGAGATGATGTTTTGTGGGAAAGAGGACAGTACTAAAATAGCAATCCCAACTGCTCTTTAAATCCTAACTTCAGCCAGAGGATCTTACATCTAGTTATCTGAAGCAAAGAGGTTTTGAGAGACCTCAATGACTTTCAGATAACATCCTGGGGCTCTTGGCTGATACTAAACCTAAAACTCCTCCTTCGAAGTCTATCCAGATAACTGGTCACTGATGTGGGTTTAGAGAGCATCAATAAAGAACACAACTTAAAAAAGGAAAACAAAAGATTTCCTTCAAGGAAAAATAAAACCCATAAAAAACCATTCAGAGAGATTATTCCTAGTGCCACATTTTGTTGATTTGCAATGAATATATATTAAATCCTAATATAAATTAATATGTAACGAGTTTAAATAAATAAAATTGGATAGGGATACCATATAATTTTCTGAACTCCTGAAAGATGGGGAGGGGGAATCTAAAGAGATACAGCTCATTTCCAAGGGGAAAGAATGGTGCATGGTGGCCATAGAGGAGAATTGCATGTCCCCTTTGGTTCCTGGTATGTTGTATATAATTCCACAGGTTGGGCAGACTCCTCTTCAAGGAGGAAACAAGGCACCGAAATTCCCTAAGGCATCCTGGTTCCAAACCATATAATTATTCATCCTTTGAACCCTTAGAAACCAATGAAGCAAACAAAAATCAACTCTGTCTCTTTGTTCATGTTCATTCAGAGATATAAAGACCAGACTTTCTGAATTAAGGAAAAGCTTATGAAGGACTCTATTGGGTTGTGGTTTTCTCTTTTACACAAGAATTGCATATATGCTACTGTGTTTGGGGTCAGTGTTTCCACTGCTACTAGGAGTGGACAGAGATACTAAATGTTCCAGCCATCTAAAATGTTTGGCAAAATTTAAAATATTTTTTTATGAAAACTATAGTTCTAGCAACTATTCCTAACTGAAGATATTTATTGGAACTGTTTTAAAATCAGCGATTTAAAAGGAATTTTCAATATAGTCAATTCCAACCTGAGTACACAAACATACTTGCCAGTATCTCAAGGAAAATTTAGCATAATCGGTACTTATCCAACTTAACATGCTAGAAATAATTATTTGATTTTTCTGTAGTTCCCTATTAATCCTGCTAGGGATGCAGGGTCTAGTGTCTCCTTGCTGTACACCTAGGGAGCTAATAATTTTACCACCACCAACCACAATTGTAATAAGTACACAACAAATGTCCTATATAGGGCAATATTATCCCTTTACCTCCCAGTGTCTCTACGTAGTAATTGGGTTACTCTATTTGCATCTTTAGCAAGGAGATTTGTTGTATCTTTCTGTATTTCACCTGACAATAAGAAAGGAAACATTTTAGCAAGAGAAATAATTGAAACCTGGGAAATTGGCCCCTTGTCAGTTAACAGGAGTGCTGACTTACCACCAGCTTATCAGGTACTTAGGAGCTGAGGGCTTAGCAGCACAAGGAAACAACAGCCAATCACAGGCATCCACACACCAATCAACCAATAGGAAGGCACCATATAAATATGGCTCATATAATAGCCCAAAGCAGGTGATTTAATATATATTATTGTAATAATCTAATTTTAAGGCTTAAGTTGCCTCCCAACTGGTTTCTCTAAATGTTCTAAGAGTGTACCTGTATAAATCATAATGTTTGGGCACTCCAAAAATATTTGTGCCGACATACTAGGAGCATGCATACTAGACTGGAAAAAGCTATGTCCAAGTATCACATCAACTAATTCTGTTATTCTGTTTATTTAGTGAATTGGTGTAATTTTAAAATCATTATTGCATATTAAATTAAAATATCAGCATATATCAAAGTATTTTTTTAAAGTGCCATCAAATCCAAATAGCTTGGAACTGCTGATTAATAAAAAGACAGAGCAACATTCCTTACTTGGATCTAGATGAAGTGGGTACTTCTGGTACTTTATAGAACAAAGAACTAATTAAACAGATTTAGCACTCAGTATTCAGTGCAAATGATCTTTTAAAATTTACTTCCTCTAACTAGAACAGACCCTCCATAGAGCAGAAATTATTTTGCATATTTCAAAGGCTGTAATTAAAATGCCAGAACCATATGGAACATATGGCTTAGACAGCCACACTTAGGTGGTTAGTGTGAAGTGTATTTGTCTTTCTAATGCAGCAGCTATATTATCTGAAATATTTGGTTCTGAACCAAATTAATAAAATAAAATTTTCAGTGAAGATGGATATTTCACTCCAGGAAATTACTATTTGTAACATTCTATTATCCTTTCTGTGGAATGGAAAAAGATGCTCTCTCTCTCTATTCATGCATTAATGATTTTCAATTTTTTTTAAAAAAAAGTGGATGGAAATATAGGCTTATCTTCTTTTTCTTCCC
The DNA here is from genome assembly GCA_032468235.1 of Pseudoxyrhopus heterurus. Classification (NCBI taxonomy): domain Eukaryota; kingdom Metazoa; phylum Chordata; class Lepidosauria; order Squamata; genus Pseudoxyrhopus; species Pseudoxyrhopus heterurus. The sequence goes on along the minus strand of JANHJO010002106.1, from coordinate 37,436 downwards.
TTAAGGGGAAAATGCAAATACTTATCTTGCAAACTATCAAAAGTGTAATAGAATTACAATACAAACAATTACTTCACATAAACACTTCCGTATGTCACTGTTGTGATCCATCAGATCACAACCCACAGATTCATATGCTTTCTTCATTTTCTTTGCATTTCCATAGCTTCAACTTTTACCATAAAGAATACAGGATTAGCATATTTGGGCTGCAGAAATGCATGGCCTCAGAGAGCAGTGGCAGCAGCATAGAGTTACAGTGTTCATAAAACTATCTAATGATTGTCATGATTTCTACATCCCAGATATGATATAAAATGAAAATTTAAACTTTAGTTTACTGAATGGCATTTCTGAAGGGTTATCTGATCTCAACTGCAAATACCCAAATGGCCTAGAAATGATAGCAAACAGATAATCAAAACTGTCTTTCCTTCCATCTAAAGGTCATCCAGATTTTTCCAGTTCAGAACTGGTAGCTTTATCTTCTTAATGCAGACTAAGAAAAGAGAAAAAGAGAGAGAAAGACTCTTATGATAAATGAACGGCTACATATCTATAAAACAGACTGTGGGTGTGTATGTTTGTGGGTATGTTCCGAATTGCCTTTTCTATGCCTCCACCAATCTGGCCCAAACTTCCTAGCCACGTTCCTTTCACTCCGGAGATGGTCCCTGTGGGGGGTCACAAATCACTTTGGGGCTTCTTTCACCCCCAAAATTGGTGCCAAAGTGGACACCCACATTCCTCTGCAGGCACAAACCTCTTGAGGCCTGCTAAATGTCTGCTTTGCCTCAACCAACTCTACTGCACATGTGCAGAGCCCTCCTAAATGTCTGCTTTGCCTCAGCTGTTGAAGAGAAGGGCAGCGTTGGCACCGGACTCAAACATCTGCTCTGTAGTCTCCAGGATGGCCAAAATGCTGCCCTTCTCTTCGCAAAACAGCTCATTTGCACTTAACTCCACTTCCCCACAAATCAGGAGACAGACAAATTCCCTGGTGGCTCCGAGACGAGGAGGCAAGAAGATGAGCAAGAACGGGGAATAGAGGGAAGAACATGATGAAGAAGAGGAGAAGGAGGAGGGAAGACCAGGAGGAAGAACAGGAGGACGGGGGAGAATGAGGAGGAGAAAGAAGACGATGAAGAGGAGGTGAAGAAGGAGGAGGGAAGAAGAGGAACAAGAAGAGCTGGAGAGGCAAGAAGATGATGAACAGGAGGAGGAGAGAAGAGGAGGAGGAAGAGCAGCAGGGGAAGGAGGGAAAAGAATACCATTAACAGGAGGGGAGGAGGAGAAAGAGGAGAGGAGAAGGAGTGGGAAGAACATGTGAAGAGGAGAAGGGGGATGAAGAGGAGGAGGAGGATGAAGCCAAAGAGGAAGACGGGGAAGAACACGAGGACACAAATAAATACCCGGGCAACGCCGGGTCATCAGCTAGTGATAAATAAATTGTAGAAGCCCTGGTGGTACAGTGATTAGAATGCGGTACTGCAGGCAAACTCTGCCATAGCCTGGAGTTCGATTCTGATGGGGCTCAGGGTTGACTCAGCCTTCCATCCTTCCGAGGTCGGTAAAATGAGGACCCAGATTATTGGGGGCAATATGAAAGGATGATCAAGGAAGCTGGGAATTGTCACCATGGTGTATGTAATTGGAGAGAGAAAGAGAGAGATGGAGGAAATTATGGGAGGAGACCAATAGAACATGCCAGGTATTCCTTAACATGCCAAGTACTCCTTGATAGGGTAAGCATAATGGGATGGGTTCCCAGGATTTGATTGGATATGTAGAGGAACTGGCCTTTCACCTTTCCTATTGGAGGTTATCCACTCAATTTCAACCAGAAATTCCCAAATCTTCATCTGAATTCTTGTAATTTAAAAGGGATACTTGACAGTTCCAGAAGGTAGACCAGACCAGAAAATCAACTCTATGATAAGATAAAACTACTTTTGTAGAAATTGTTTACAATAATAGAATCTTACAAATTGAATTGTGCTGCGCCTCCTCTTCCTTCTTATAATTCAGTGAATTTAGGAGACATCTGCTAGAGTTGCTTTCAAATGTCCTCTTCTATACTTAAAAAATGCTTCAACTCTCATGCCTTGCTAATAGTCCCTGCTTATCTCTGACGATGTCATCATTATTCCTCACTGTAGATGCCTGATGCTTTTGTTGATTATATGAAGAGACCAGAGTATATTAAATCCCACAGTCTCCTATAAGGACATCCAAAAAAGGAATAGACGCATATTCACCTCAAATTCTCTTTGACCTGAATTCCCATTCTCTGCAACTTTTGTACTGGCTCCTGATCTCAGGAGGATCTTGCACATTTAGTCCTTCTCCGAATTATCTGGCAATATACTTTTCCTGCTTACACAAATCTTGTACTAGAATACTCATTTGTGTTTTCTGCAGACATCCTGCTCTGTCAGTATACACAGACTCTGTCTAGACTATTTTTTCCTGAGTGTTGTGCAAAGATCACAAGCAGATTGGAACCCTTTCATGTAGAGATGCCTGGGGAGACACACATGGCTGAAAGACTAGATATGCTATAGAAATATCTTTGTCTATCTGCAAGTTTGATTCAAGAGACTTGGAGCATGTCACAAGTTGATAGGCTGCTACCATATGTGAGCAGAATATAATTCTTACCAGCACCAATATATAATTTGTGAGTTATAGTGGTATTTTTACAGACACAATAGGTACATCTGCTATTTCAAGACTTTTCCTTTTGAATTTTCTTTGGTATTTTTCTCACCCTGTCTTGTGGGATGTGATGACAGTTGGACTGACTTAACTAACAGCAACCTATTTCTCCACAAGTCTCACTTGAGAAGACTGCTACTTTGGTTGGACCCTCTCCTATTAACCATCTTCATTCAGTATTTTGTCATTACTAAACACTTTAACAACAGTACATGTAGAGACAGTACAGGTAGTCCATGTGTAGGAGGTATAAATAAATCATATGTTCCTCCTATCTATTGGCATAGCAACTGTGCTTGCATGTGGTTGCATTCATAAAATGACAAAAACTCCTTGATTGATTCACAGAGAAAGATATTATAAATCTTGACAAAACAAAGCAAGAGAGAGAGAGCAACACTCCCTTTTAGAAAACCCTGTCTATTTTTAAACAGTCCACCCTCTTTCTAGGCAATTTAACTTCCTTTAAACATGATATGAACAAACTTACATTGTGTTTTCCCAGTTCATGAATTAACAACAAATACTTGGTAAGGGATAATGATATGTGCATGTAATTCCTTTGTCCAATGTCAATATTATTATTATGTCAAAGTTGAAAAGGAACAATCCAATTTGCCAAAGAAACTCAAAATAGTATGGTTTATTACAAAGGCTTAAGTCACATAATCTCAGGCTGACTCTCAATCAAACTTACTTGGAATCAAACTCAGTTAAGCTCTTATACAACACCAGGATGCATACAGAGAGAATAAAACCTGAAAGTTATTTAATTTAGTAATCTTTTACTGTAAAACAATACTGACAGCTGAATATAAATGAAATAAAGCATAATACTGCTAGTTGCACAATAAATTGAAGATGGTTTAAATGTACTGTATGATTAAACTGCAAATGCAACAGTAATTTTAAGTTCAGGGATTGGATTATTTTTCTGTGGAGCAACAGTTGGCATTTACGTCCTTAAATAAACAGTGAGGATTAATCTAAATCCCTCTTCAGATAGAAGGAAAGCTTCTGTGTATCTAGCAATGTTTGCTAAAGACTGGCTTAGAAAGCTATTATATCTAATATCTAATAAATGAATGTTTATGTATATGTATTAAGTTGGCAGTTACTTGTAACTTCTTTGCTTTGATGGCAAATATGATAGCTTTATCAATTGTTCAAAATCATAAATTGTTCAAATGTATCAATTGTTCAAAATCCTAATGAGCAGAGATGCAACTGTAAATTTTAAAATATTAAAATAATACTAATATACCTTGTTTTGGAATAACATTCCTATCAGTGCTGCTTTGGGAGATTGTGACTGCTTCACAAATGCTGATATATATAGTTGGTGGAACATTATTTGAAATCAACTTACCGTATATACTCGAGTATAAGCCGACCCGAGTATAAGCTGAGGTCCTAATTTTACCCAGGAAACCTGGGTAAAATTATTGACCCGAGTATAAGCCGAT
>JANHJO010002104.1:44206-55364 GCA_032468235.1 Pseudoxyrhopus heterurus | reverse complement strand
ATTTGCATAGGGAATGCTGCAGCCTAGTGTTCTTTGCCTGATTTGCATGCCTTGCCTCTATTGGCTGGAGAGCCTCCCATTTGCGTACATTGTCAGTCGGTGCCTGGGCAGCTGCAGATCCTTTGCACATGCTCAGTACAGCTTTGTTTCTGTTTTGGTGCGAGTGTGCACTTTGCCTCCTTTTTTCAGGGTGTTCTGGGGTTTGTGACCCCGACAGGGACCGTCTCCCTACGGAAAACTACCTATGTACCCATTTGGGGAGGATTGGGGGAGAACTGTAATTTTGTATAGAGCACATACAAACTTACATCCATCCTGGACTTCTGTTTTATAGATATAGATGACTGCTCAGAATATAAATCAACAGAAATCTCTGATCGTGGCATCACTTGCACCTTCCCATTGGCACACCATCATTACTGGCTTTTATAGGAATGTAAAAAAAATTGTGTTTATTTCTCCAGCATCCTAATAGAAATGAGCATACACACATGTATGCATTCTCTCTGTCTCTCTGTCTCTCTCTGTCTCTCTGTCTCTGTCTCTGTCTCTGTCTCTGTCTCTCTGTCTCTCTCTCTCTCTCTTTCTCTCTTTCTTTCTTTCACCTCTTCGGATCTCATCACCGATTCATTTTTTAAATCTCAATTTCCCTCTTTTCTCACAGTGCACCAAAATCAATAGTTCTCTCTTAATATTTACTGAGCAAATGGAGACTAGCACCAATGGGAACCAGTGCCGGGCTACAACAGGCAGCGACAATTGCAGGAAGAAGAAAGGAAGAGACAGTAAATATTCCGCAAAGTCTCTCAGACAGGATCCTGCCCTTTTGGACTCTGTAAAGCTCCTTGCTTCCTGATGGTGCCATACAAGGAAAGAGGTAATCATGAATAATTCTAAGAACAAGAAGACATTTGTCTAACTCATAAAGCACTTACTTTGTGTGATAGCCATGACTCCCGATAAAGGGGTCATAATGAGGTTCTGGGATTGTTGTGGGGTGTGATGGGAAAAGCTGTGGATGTTGGTGAGGGTGCTGACCGGGGGGAGCCCACCTCCAGAAACTGTAATCTGTCAAGGAAGAACAAACAAGTCAGAATTCAGGAATGGGCCATCGACAGTGCAATATTATCAACCCACGGTAACAAAGTGCCAAAACAGAGCCTATAAATGGAGATTTCGCTGATTTCCTGGCTACGACAAATGAAGTAAAAAAAATGATGTTTGTAACTTAGATATCTCTTTGTAATCTTCCCGTTAAGATTTCAAATTTTATATTCTGTGCTTTCTCTTTTACCCCATGTTCCTTTTTACTGAAATATGATGTGAATGTGCCATGCAATAAATAAATAATAAAACAATATTGCCCATCTTGTGCCACTCTTGTTAATGCAGAGTGGCAAGATCCAAACTTTTTTTTTTAATCAACAAGTATTTGATTTATTCACCCAAAATATTTGGAGCGTGCCCATACAGACGACTGTGCAGTGTCTTCTTTGCCCTATTTACACGTTGTCCTCAACTTACAACAGTTCATTTAGTGACTGTTCGAAGTTACAACAATGGCACTGAAAAAACTGACATGGCTGTTTTTCATACTTACGACCATTGCAGCATCCTCATGGTCACGTGATCAAAATTCAGATGCTTGGCAACTGACTCATATTTATGACGAGTCAATGGGAGAAGCCGAATTCATTTAGCAACCATGAGATTCACTTAACGATCATGGTGATTTGCTTAATGACCACAGCAAAAAAAGGTCCTAAAATTGGGTACGTCTTAATTAAGAACTGTTTTGCTTAGTGGCTGAAGTTCTGGTCCCAATTGTGGTTGAAAGTCAAAGGCTACCTGTAGATCAGGGTTCCAAACATGGCAACCTTGAGACTTGTGGACTTCAATTCCCAGAATTCCCCAGGCAGCATAGTTATAAGTCAAAGGCTACCTGTAGATCAGGGGTTCCAAACATGGCAACCTTGAGACTTGTGGACTTCAACTCCCAGAATTCCCCAGGCAGCATGGCTGGCTGAGGAATTCTGGGGGTTGAAGTTCACAAGTCTTATATTTGGAGATCCCTACTGTAGATGAAGGAGGCCATCCAAACACAGCTCACATTTTGCTTTTAGTGAAACTCACCATCACTTCCTCCAACCCCTGAGATACTTTGCTAAGGATGATTCAAAATTCCTTTAACTTCATAACTCCTACAAAGGTTTCACTTGAGAGGAAAAAGACGGTTTTGAAAATATGCCTGACATTTCATTTCAAGGGGGGTGGTGGCAGGAATCTGTCTGGAGGCCCAATTGACCCTGGCTTCAAGAGTCAACAAATGACTTTCTGGATGGAAGACCAGGCTGCCTCAGTCAAGAACTATGCATCCCCAACCAGGGAGAGAGGAAGGCCATAAAAACCATCGAGTGTGACTTGAATCAGTCAAGCTAGGCCAAGAAAAATAACCCCACCAGATGAATTGCTAAAATATTCTCAAGTCTGTTGCCACCGAGGCCTGGCAGAGCCCAAACAACGAGGAGAAAATAAGTACATTACAGGGAGTCCTGGACTTATAACCATTCGTTTAGTGACCGTTTGAAGTTACAACGGCACTAACACAACCATTTGTTTAGTGATCGTTTGAAGTTACAACAGCACTGGAAAAAGTGACTTGTGACCAGCTTTCACACTTACGACCGTTGTAGCATCCCCATGGTCAATAATCAAAATTTAGGTATTTGGCAACAGCCGTGTGTGTAAAATAGTTGCTCTGTGCCAAGGTTGTGCGATGTCCCTTTGCAACTTTCCCAGCCGGCTTCACAACAAACGAAGTCAATGGGAGAAGCCACATTCGCTTAACGGCCACATGATTCACTTAACAAACGCAGTGATTCGCTTAACAACTGTGGCAAAAAAAAGGTCATAAAAGGGGGCACAACTCACTTAACCGCCACCTTGCTTAGCAACGGAAATTTTGGTGCTCAGCTGTGGTGGCAAATAAAGGACTACCCGTAGTACAAAGGTAGTTAAAGGAAAAAAATAGAGAGAGAGAGAGATTTCAGACAAAGTGATAGATGTTTGAAATCGAATGTATTTTGCCAAGTGTGTTCACAGGGAAGATTTTTAGGCATCAGAGCACTGACTGTTTTCATTGTTGATTCTAGCAGTCTGGCACTGTGGCATCTTCCTATTTTGAAAGTACATATTTTGCTCGCGCAGAGGGCATCGGTCAAGGATGGGTCTTCGTTCAACTTGCCAACTTGCGGATGGGAAGATCAACAGTGGTGGGAAAACTGTTTTCTAGAGAGGCTGAGGAGGCTTGGTGCCTCGTATTTGTTAACACTATATGAGTGGTCTTTATGTCAACAGAAGTCTCTTCCGGTCCTCTAACGCTGTGTTTCTCAACCTTCACGACTTGAAGACCTGTGGACTTCAACTCCCAGAATTCCCCAGCCGTGTTGAAGTCCATAGCTCTTCGAGAGAAACTCTGCTGTACAGGAAGTCCTCAACTTACAACCACAGTTGAGCCCAGAATTTATGTTGCTAAAGTGAGAAATTTGTTAAGTGAGTTTTGCCGCATTTTACGATTTGCCTTGCCATATTTGTTAAGTGAATCCCTGCAGTTGTCAAATTAGTAACATGGTTGTTAAGTGAATCTGGCTTCCCCATTGACTTGGCTTGTTGGAAGGTTGAAAAAAGATGATCGCATGACCCCAGGGCATTGCAACCGTCATAAATATGAACCAATTGCCAAGCGTCCAAATTTTGATTACGTGACTATGGGGATGCTGCAACGGTCGTTAAGTGTGAAAAATGGTCATAAGTCACTTTTTTTCAGTGAGGTTGTAACTTTGAAAGGAGATTAAACAAATGGTTGTAAATCGTGGGCTACTTATACCTGGTAACTCTACATTCATATCAACCTCAGAGAAACCTCTAAGCCTCACTGAGGAGAATAGTTGAATAACCAGAGGACTGACAATGTGATCTCCACAATTTACAAAGGGAGCTGGTTGTTTCATTACACCCACTGTGATACAGCTGTCTTCACTTCCTAGGATCCAAGCCCCTGACCTGGGGTCAGACATTCATATTTCACACTGAAAACTGCCCATATAATATAAAGAGAATAAAAATGTTCCTCAGCCTAGGACATTGTTCCTTCTACTCTTCCCTCAAGGAAGGAGACATTCCTCAGCTTAGCTAAACCAGGCATGCATGCGTAATAAATTTAAAATATATATATATATTTGCGAAAAGCCACCATTAGGTTCCAGCTCATCTTGGAAAAACAATTAGGACAGAAAAAAATGAATTAATGTGGCAAGGGAGGGGAAATCACCTGACTGGGAAAGAATTTAAACCCTGTGATAAAAGACTTCACGCTCATTATGGCATTCTCTGGAATAATGGCCCCCAAGACATGCTAGGAATTAAACCCCGGAATAATTCATAAGCCAAAGTCCAGTGCAAATTCACTATTTACATTTTTTTACCTGCTATTGTATTAGGAATACGTTTTAAATGATAACTTGTGTTTTCCTATCCTGATAGTGCTACCCAAACCTTGTTTTTCTTAGAAGAAAGTCCAATTAATTTTACTTCTGAGATGAGTGTGCTCGGGATGACGATGTAAACTTAAGCGATGTGCACATTTGTAGCTGGTTTGGGATCATAAATAAAAAGTGCATGTGCAATTTTCTTCCAATTAAATCAGATATTGTAGGAAAGATCCTTGCATTTCAAATACAAACAGGAAAAAGCAGAAACATCTGTTCACACTGGGAATATGAAGAGGGGAAAATTGAGGAGTAAGATCCGAGATCCTTTTGTGCTTGATTTATGTTTCTTTTTAACTCTTTAACTTTACAGTATTATTAAAGCAGCAGCAAGGATATAAATGAATCAAAATATATATATCCTCCTGAAAATAAGAGATGAGCGAAAGGGAGAAAGTTTGCCTGAAAAAGTGGGAAAAGAAGTAAACAACCTATAGAAGAGAATATTTGTAGCTCAGGGAAGAACTGTGGGGTTCTTAGTGTTCTCTGAGCTTGGTGGTTTTCTTGCAGACATTTGATTATCAAACTAGGTAACGTCATCAATGTTAGTACCAGTGATGGGATTCAGCCAGTTCGCACCACTTCGGGAGAATGGTTGTTAGCTTTCTGAGCAGTTTGGTGAACTGGTTGTTGGAAGAAATCATTAGGGCGGAGAACCGGTTGTTAAATTATTTGAATCCCACCACTGGTCAGTACTTCCTTACTGGCACTGATGATGTTACTTTGTTTGGTAATGAAATGTCTGCAAGAAAGCAACCAAGCTCAGAGAACACCAAGAACCCCATAGTTCTCCCCTGAGGTAAAATACAAAATCATTCTTTGGGGTTGAAGAGAAGGCTAAACAGCTACTACTTAAGGATGGTTTCATTGGTTTTCCTATATATCACAGAGGTGTGGGTCGTTTTTGCTCTCTTAGCTGGGTTGTTTTGTTGAAGAAATTTCATTACCAAACTAGGTAACATCATCAGGGCTGATGATATTACCTACGGTAGTTTAGTAATGAAATGTCTACAAGAAAACCACCAAGCTCAGACAGCACCAAGGACCCCATAGAAGAAAACAATTTATACTTTTCATCTGCCCAATAACTAAATACCGATAGTAACCAAATAGTAAGTAAAAAGACAAAAGATGATTTTTTCTTGTTTTATTTCCTGTTTATGCAGTTCTTCAGGACAACCCTAATAAATTTGTCATTGTAAATTAGGTACCAAGCTGGGATGTCTCATAGCCAACAAAGCCTTTGAAACCATTTTTTTCTATTACGGTAGAATATTATACGGCTTGAACTAAAGAATCCACCCCAATATTGCAGCAAAGGCTAAGATATCAAGGGCACTATCGTGATAAACGCATTTTTATCACTGTGTCCTTCACTGCATTTGATGTCCATATTTGTAGAAGTAAAGGCTGTGGGGGGGATTGTTGAAGCTTGTTAAATAAAATTATAAAATTTGAAGAGTTAAGTGGAATCTGGGATGACCTAATCAAGATTTGGTGGCCTGTTTCTTTTTTCTTTTTTAAATCATGCTGAATGTCATCAGCAGTGAAGAGTAAACAGTGATCCACCCCATTGTGCCAATTTGAGAGGCATTCGATCAATACCCTGAGAACAATTTTTATTGGCATGTTTCAGTGCCTAAGCAGGGAATGAGAAGGTCAGAAGGCTATTTTCCCTGAAAGCACTCAGGCCTTTACCCTCCTCATGCCTACAAGCCTTTCATTGTTTAATGCAGGTCTTGGGGGGTGGGAGGGAAAGGAGAGTTTTAACATGTAGGGGGAAAAAAGAAAGTTCTGTTTGTTTTTTGCCTCCTAAGCTAACTTATCTTATCAGCACCTGAGGTACAATAGCCCAGGTGTGCTCACCATTTTACCGTCCGGGGACAGCAGGCTGTGGCTGTGACCTGGGTCCAAACTGACTGGAGATACTGGCTGGAGAATGGACTGGCTGGTGGTCACCATTGAGTTGTTACCATGATGGCTGATGGATGTTGAAGAAGTGACTTCGTTGCCCCCTGGATGGCTGTAGCGGACCCCTGCGAGAAGGCAATGACATAGAAGAAATCATAGCAATTTTAAAGCTAAATTAGGAAAAAGGTAGAAGTATGTTTGTTTTATTTGTTATTTATTTATATCCCACTTTTATTACTTTTATAAGTCACTCAAGGCAGCGAACACACATAATACTTCCTCCTCGTATATGCCCCACAACAATCCTGTGAGTTGGATTGGGCTGAGAGAGGGGGACCAGCCCCAAGTCACCCAGCCGGCTTTCATTCCTAAGGAGGAAACTAGAACTCACTGTCTCTTGGTGATTGGCTCAAAATCAACCAGCCGACTTTCATGCCTAAGACAGGACTAGAACTCACCGTCTCCTGGTGATTGGCTCAAAATCAACCAGCTGACTTTCATGCCTAAGACAGGACTAGAACTCACCATCTCCTGGTGATTGGCTCAAAATCAACCAGCCGGCTTTCATGCCTAAGACGGGACTAGAACTCACCATCTCCTGGTGATTACACCAAAGTTACCCAGCTACGTTTTATGTCTAAAGCAGGATGAGAACTCACAGGTTGCTGGAGATAGGTCTCGACTTACGACCACAATTGAGCCCAAAATTTCTATTGCTAAGCAAGAACGTTGTTTACGATGAGTTTTGCCCCATTTTACGGCCTTTTTTGCTCCGCTGTCCAGTGAATCACAGCAGTAGTTAAGTTAGTAAAATGGTTGTTCAGTGAATCTGGCTTTCCCACTGCACAACCGATTCTTGGGTGGGAGGGTCCAGCAGTTGGGATTCAATCCCCCAAATGGTATGCACATTCTGCTCACATCAAGATCTCCAAGGTCCGAGTTCAATAGATAGCAGTCACCGCAGTCACAGAGAGAGAAGGCAACAGTGTAGAATGGTAAGGACCAGTGGTGGGATTCAATTTTTTTTTACTACCGGTTCTGTGGGCATGGCTTGATGGGCGTGGCTATGCGGTCGGCCAATCAGAGCTGGTATTTTGCCATGGTCAGCCAATCAGAGGTGGTATTTGCCGGTTCTCCGAATTATCACTACCGGTTCTCCGGAACCTGTCGGAACTGGCTGAATAGTACCTCTGAATGAATGAATGAATGGATGAAACATTTTAAAAAGGAACCCATGATTATCTTCACATCAACCAATCTTGATACACAGAGAAAAGGTAGAGAATATCATGAGCCAATTAGTACTCATCCAGGTTCCTTCCAGTGAAGCAGAAAAAATGTTATCCAACAATTTCCTGACCACTAAGTCATTACCAGTCATACAGTAACATTAATTTTATTACTCCCACCAGAGCACTAAAAAAATAAATCACTTTGTTGGACATTTTTCCTATATGCATTTGTCTTCATTCATCTGGCATGTTAAAAGGAAGTCTGAATTCTAATGGAATTCTGTATATGTGTAGGTAAGTAAAAGTAAGTAATAGTAAAAATGTAAATAGAAATGCTGAAATTCAATATAGGTTTCCCAGTATAATTTTTGTAATTCTTTTTTTTTCTTTTTTCTTTTATAAACTCTCTGAATTATGAAAATAAAATAATGCAATTTTATAACCAATTTCCCAGACTGCAATTTTTCCATTAGCCTTGAGCATGGCTGCAAGTTAAATTAGTTTGGAAGAAGGAGAAAAATAAGTTCTTCATTATGTATGTACACACACACACACACACACACACACACACACAATTTTCCATATACTAACCTTTACACTTCCCTACACTCATCTAATGTTCCTATCCCTTTTTTAAGATTCTTTTAGACCCTTGATTTTTTAAATATATATATTTGTTTATATCGTCTAACTAATCATGATTTTTTTTTAAACTCTGGTGTATCTTCCGTAATTTTTAATTGATGATACTTCACCCTCCTTATGATGGTCCATGATCATAATAAAAGTCTGATTTGATTTGGTTGGGATTAAGGCAATACTGCAACAACTTGAGTTTGCACTGTCAGTGGCAAATGGCCTACATTTTGGCTGCCTGATTTTAGTCAGCTTGGCAGACTTGGGAGTAACGTTAACGTTGGGAGTGAGCGATCTCCTGCTTTTATTGTCATTTTCCAGAAAGCAACACACACACACATACATTCACCTATTGGAGCTTGTGGCCTCCAATCTATCAAATGCTGCCAACCCCTAGCTTATGTTTAAAACTAACTATTGGGTTTCATGGACTTGGTTCAAGATTGTAGGGACTGGTTAAAGGGTTTCCAAACAAGGATGCATGGCTTCCACTGCTATCTGAGCCCTTGTATGCAATATTGTGATGCTGCACATCTGATCCCCATGAGTACTGGATTGAAAGCAAGCAGGAATATCCATATGCACCTCCATGCAAATGGAGCCTTGCACTCTGGCACCGCTAGAAAACTTTTGTCTTCATTTTGGAAGATGACTTGGGCAACTGGTAAAGTGGAAAATTAGAGATTCCAGTTCTGCGTTGGAGGAATTTGAGCTCCTTAGTTCATGAATAAAGGCAAGTATCAGTTGTTCTTCTCTAGCTACAGAATGCTTTCCTTGAGGTTTAACTGTAGGTCAGCTTGAGGTTTACGCAATCCCCAACACAGACTATTGCCAAGGTAACTGGGAATTGGGGCATCCTCAATAGCTGTCTTAGGGCTAGCACAAGGCCAAAAGAGAGCCAAATCTTTGCTCTGTAGGAATACTTAACTATCCCTGATATCCCGTGTTATTTTCTGTGCAGTAAGCACTTAAGTTATTTTTGAAAAAGAAATTGTTTCAAAAATCCCGATTTTTGCTGTTACTGTACAGTTAAAAGATTACAAAAGGGAACAAAAGCAAAGCTTAAGCTCAAATTAAAAAGAAATATTCCTGAACAATTGCATCCCTTCATAGGGATCATAGACCATGCCACCCATGTAGCTCCTGATCTTGCTCAGGGGGGCAAAAAAAGTATTTTTTCCAAAGAAATTAACACAAAAATCCAAAAGAAAATAGACCCGCAGTACTTTTCCAAGTGCCTGCCTACAGAGATGTTTCAACCTGTTGAGACAAAAATTGTTTGGTTTAAAAACAGTAATGGGGGTTCTGAAAACAAAGACGTTCTGAAGGCAACTCAATGTAATAATAATGGTGATAATGGTTTTTAAAAGCTGGTGATATGAGCCAAGATTTACTACAGGAATTAGTGAGATGCACCACCAAGGAACTACCTGAACTAAACAGAAAGGATGAAAAAGACATTTTTATTAACTCTATCCTTCCACTTATGCATGCCTCCAGAAGATAAGTGATAATAGTGGCTGAGTTGTTGTGACACTCAACTGTGGTAACCAAGATTCAGTCCCCAGTGAAGATTGACAATAGACAATCATAACACCTGCCAATGTAATGCCCATGCCCAGGTTCTGCTGAACTCCAATGCTACAAATATGGCATAAGACTTGGATGGGAGCGGCGGGAAGGAACCACCTCTCTCTATTCATTTCTGCCTGCCCAGTATCTTCTGGCAGAGTGGGAGCATTCAAGGTCCCGTCTATTAAATGTGGTCATCTTACAACACCAAAGAAACATGCCTTCTCTGTCATCTCCTCCACCTTCTGGAAAGGCATCCCCCCAAAGGTATGGATGACACCTTCCTCCTTGGGTTCTGAAAGCACTTAAGACCTGACTTTGATCTCAGGTCTGGGGTTAATGTGTTGTGGGATCCCTGTTACTATTCTTCATTATTATGGTGGTTTTTTAGTTCAGGCTGCCTTTGTTGCATATTCTTTTTTTTAATGAACTTATTTGTTTTGGGCTCTGGAAGCTACCCTAAATCTATCAGGGGACAGCTACACAACACGTTTAAATAAATAATACATCACAAAGGGGTTGAGCTGCATTTTGGCTGAGCAAGAACGCTCACAATGTTATCCAGCTATAGAAAGCAGAGCTAATTTAGATATGGCCCCAAAAAATCAGAATTGTGTGGAATTGTTCAAGGATGGAACTGGCTGGTTAATCTTCGGCTCAACTGATTTGAATCCAGATTCAAGCAGGTCAGGTAGGAAGGTCTAGAAAAAAAGAAAGCAGGGAGGCATTTATAAGGAGCTAAGAATATAGGAAATTTGAAAATAAGTGTGATAGGCAGTGAAACAAAGATGAGGAGACTCAATGGTTTTAATGCTCTATCAGAGCTTTGGGTAGACATGTCTCTCTTCACAGAACCTGTTGAATCACAGTCCAGCCAACCATATTTTAGCCTAGGATTTTATGCAAATTCAACCCAATGTGATCAGTTTATGGTGGGAATAGCATGCAAAATTACAAAAGCAAGTAAATTGACTAAATCTTGATTACCACAGTTGAGTGTGTCATAACAACTCAGCCACTATTTTGTTGTTGTTGTTGTTAGTTGCGAAGTTGTGTCTGACCCATCGCAACCCCATGGGCAACATTCCACCAGACCTTCCTGTCCTCTACCATCCTCTGGAGTCCATTTAAGCTCCTCGCGCCGACTGCTTCAGTGACTCCATCCAGCCACCTCAGTCTCTGACGTCCCCTTCTTCTTCTTTTGCCCTCAATCACTCCCAGCATTAGGCTCTTCTCCAGGGAGTCCTTCCTTCTCATGAG